>JABSTQ010001043.1:0-14599 GCA_013358835.2 Ixodes persulcatus | reverse complement strand
AGTGCCTTGTTCGGTCAAAATTAGATTATGGTTGCATGGTGTACGGCTCGGCACGGCCGTCTCTTCTTAGGGTCTTAGATCCTGTCCACCACCTAGGATTGCGACTTGCAACCGGGGCTTTCCGGACCTCTCCAGTTTCCAGTCTCTACGCTGAATCTAATGAATACTCTCTTGAAAAAAGACGTCTCTTCCTGGGCCTTCAGTATCACTTAAGAGTTCGGTCTGTGCCCCGACATCCTGCACTCGAAGTGTTCCTGGACACTCGGTATGATAGGACATATCAGAACAAACCCTCTGTTGTACCTCCTTTTCCCCTGCGCCTTAAATCTGCGGCCACGAATTTTGCAATAGACTTATCGAGTCCGGTAGCAACGTTGCCTAGCCCAGTTGCACCCTGGAACGTCGCACCTATTCCGATTAATTTTTCTCTTTACAAGTACGACAAGAAGAAGGTACCAGCGGAAGATCTTAGGCAAGAATTCTTCCAAATCGCCGAAAGCTACAGGAACCTCGTACAGTTTTACACGGATGGAACAAAGGGGAGCAGCAGCGTTGGATCTGCTGTAGTCGGGCCGTCATGCAGTATTGTAAAGCGGCTCAACAACCAAGCAACCATTTTTCTGCAGAGTCATATGCCCTACTGGTAGCTGTGGATACTATCATCAAAAGGAATATCAAGGCTGCCGTAATTTTCTCAGACTCTCTCAGTGCACTCTGTGCACTTGCATCCCTAGATAGGTCAAAAAATGCTTTTATTCTACAAATACGTAACAAGATTGCAGCTGCCATAAACTCCAACATCACCATTAATTTCTGTTGGGTCCCTAGCCACGTCGGTATAGTCGGAAATGAGGAGGCCGATAAGGCTGCTAGAACATGTCAGGACATGGACACAGAAGTTACCTGCATCCCATACTTGGATTACAGGTCATCATTGAAAAAGTCAATTCAAAAGAAATGGCAGGAGGAATGGGATACTGCAGTCCATAATAAACTCCATTGCGTGAAACCTGTTCTTTCTGAATGGGCCAGTTGCCGACATAACGAGCGTTTTTATGAAGTTGTTCTTTGTCGCCTGAGAATTGGTCACACTCACCTCACACATGGCTTCCTTCTGCGAGCAGAGGATGCTCCAATGTGTGAAGAATGTGATGAAACACTCTCCATCTTGCACATTCTCATTCAATATCCGAAATATCATGAGGAGCGTCGCACCAACTTCTCACGGTTTTTCAGGGAACAGATCCCATTCCACCCTGCCCTTTTGCTGGGAGAGGAGCCTCTTGTTCCTCATGCCCAAGTTTTTAACTTCCTAAACAGCATTGGCTTATTACAGTATATTTAAGTTAGTGGATTTTCTCCATATTATCTGCATTTCATGAAAGATTTTAAACTCCGATATGCCTCACCTTTAACTAAATAGCACCGCAGTTTTCTTCTACCATTGTTTTGGCGCACTATGGCCTTAGCAGCCGCTGCGCCATTAAAACCCAAAATCAAATCAATCACTGTTGAGCTCTGGCCCATACGAGTTGAGTCAACTTATTTGTAGTTGGTGTAAAAGAACATACTGCACTAAGAACACTTTGAGAGTCTACAAATATAATGGCCTTCATCACTTTGCTCCTGATTATATAGTCAAGTGCTGCCAGAACATCATATAGTTCGGCAGTAAAAATGCTGGCAACATTGTGAAGTCGAGTAACATCGGTAAACGAATTTGAATAAACAGCGGAGCCGACATACATTGAGGACTTGGCACCGTCAGTGTAAAACTGGCAGTAATGTCTGTATTTTTCTTGCAAAGCTAAAAATTCCTGTTGCAAAATGAGTGGAGATACGTTATGTTTATTAAATTTTGTAAAATACCAATCACAAGCTATTGGTTTGATATCCCATGGAGCAGTATGACATGCACTTTCTAAGAAATGAACACCCTCACGTGGCAGGTTAAGGGAGACACGAAGACACTCAAAACGGAGGTTCAAGGGTCGAACAACAGTTGGTTTGTGCTCAAAAGTATGATAAAACTTTGACTCTCGAATACTACTGTGGGCTGGATGGCTGGGTTCCGATAACACCTTGTAAGCATAAACCAGACTTAGATACTGCCGCCTTTTTTCCAGGGACATTTCATTGGAGTCAGCATACAGGCTTAAAACAGGAGATGTTCTAAAAGCACCGGTTGCAAGACGCAACCCAAGGTGATGCACAGGGTCAAGCATTTTTAAGGTAGATGGCCGGGCAGATGCATACACGATGGCACCATAATCAAGGCGCGATCGCACAAGAGAAGAGTACAATCGAAGTAGACACCTCCTATCAGAACCCCAAGACTTGTGTGAAAGAACTTTCAAGATGTTTATCGCCTGTAGACATTTTTGCTTCAGCCACTTGAGGTGACATACGAAGTTAAGCTTGCGGTCAAAAATCACTCCCAGGAACTTATGCTCTGTTCTAACTGTGATGTTATTTCTATTTAAAGTAAGAATTGGATCTAACCAAAGCCCACGCCGTAAAGAAAAGGGCACACAGACTGTTTTCTCTGGAGAAAACTTAAAACCATTTTCATTTGCCCATTTAGTCATTTTATTTATGGTTAGCTGCAGCTGTCTTTCACAGCTAGACATATTACAAGATGCCACAGAAATTTGAATATCATCTACATAAAGGGAGTACGATACGGAAGAAGGTATGACCTGACAGAGAGAATTGATTTTTACGGCGAAGAGAGTGACACTCAGGACTCCGCCCTGAGGAACACCATTCTCCTGAACAAACAAGTCGGAAAGTGTTGTCCCTAGCCGTACACGAAAAGAGCGATCATATAAGAAGTTTTTAATACAGTGAAGCAATCTGCCACGCACTCCATACATAAAAAGGTCACGCAGGATGCCTTGTCGCCAAGTCGTATCGTAAGCCTTCTCCAAGTCGAAAAATACCGATACGCAATGTTGTCTGTTCACAAATGCCTCCCGGATGACAGTTTCCAGCCGAACTAAGTGGTCGGTCGTGGAGCGTCCAGGTCGACAGCCGTACTGATTTACATCCAAAATATTATTTTGTTCAAGAAAGTAAACAAGCCGCTTGTTAATTAGCCTTTCATACGTTTTTCCCAGGCAACTAGTCAATGCAATTGGCCTGTAACTTGACGGGAGGGAAGGGTCTTTTCCAGGCTTCAGCAGCGGAATCACTTCTGCCTGTTTCCATTCGGTAGGGAAGTATGAATCTTTCCAGAGGCCATTAAAATATATGAGAAGAGCTGAAAGTGATTCCTTCGATAAACGTCGAATCATCTCGTAATGTATACGATCAGGACCTGGGGAAGAGTGTTTCCGAATATTCAAAGCCATTTGGAGCTCCACCATTGTGAACGGTTGATTGTAGGGTGCAGAGGCTCCTCCTGCCAAGCTGATTCTCGTTCTCTCTACATCAGACTTAAACTTCAAAAACGCCGAAGAGTAGTGCGAGGAGTTTGAAACGGCTGCAAAATGTGCACCTAACAAATTAGCCTGGTCGTGCAATGAGGATGCAGATGGAAAGAGAGGAACTGTGAAACAACGGTATCTGCCTTCGACTTTGTGAAGTCGGGCCCACACTTCCTTTGCTGGGACATAGCTACTAATAGAAGACAAATATCCCTTCCAAGACTTCCGCTTGGCCTGTTTTCTTGTCCAACGAGCTTGAGCCCTATTTCGCTGAAACTCTATTAAGTTCACAAATGTTGGATATCTGCGAAATATGCCCCAAGCCTTATCCTGTTTCTTCTTGGTGGTGGAACAATCGTCGTTCCACCATGGCTTACATTTTCTGGCTATTTTACAGGAAGTCTGAGGGATGGAACGAAAAGCGGCATTAATTATCTGTTCTGTAATGTATGTCGTGGCTTCATCATGTGTTAAGGACTGAAACATGCGAGGTTTTAGGTCCGAGTTTAGGCTAAAAAGACTCCAATCTGCTTTTTCCAGTTTCCAACGAGGGGTTCGTTTCATAAGGCTTGGCACAGAAACCAAACTCTCCAGGACGACTGGAAAGTGGTCACTTCCGAAGGGATTATTTGAAACTTTCCACGTAAATAAAGAAAACAATGAGGGGGATGAGAAAGAAAGATCAATAGATGTAAATGAATTGTGAGTTGCACTAAAAAAGGTTGGCTCTCTCTTATTCATAAGGCACAGCCCAGATGTTAATAAAAACCGCTCAAGAACTCCACCACGTGAGTCTTGACGGGCGCTACCCCACAAGCGGTGGTGAGCGTTAAAATCTCCTAAAAGTAAAAAAGGATGAGAAAGCTGTGCGATAAGTCTTCGGAGATCATGAAGATGCAGTGGAATATTTGGTGGAATATAAATAGACACAACAGTGATAAGGCGGTCCAAAAGAAGGCGCACAGCCACAGCCTCAAGAGGTGTGGAAAGAGGAACCTGCGAGCATGCGACTCCACTTTGAACAGCCACCGCTACTCCACCCGATGCATTTGATGCAGGGCGATCCTTTCTAAAAAACTGATGGTGACGTAACACTGAATTATGGTGATCATTAAGATGCGTCTCTTGTAAAGAGAGAGCTATAGGACGTAATTCGTCCATAAAAAAATTAACATCATCAATATTTCGTAAAAGACCGCGGCAGTTCCACTGCATAAAGGTAAAATTAACCATTATTCTAAAACAAAGTGAAAAGATGAGTAAATCAGTAGAAGTAGTAAAGACCAAGTAAAAGTAAAACCTCGACTATGCCGCGCAGGGCAAAAAAGAATGTACAACGTCACTTTGGAGGGGTTACTGGTTTTTTGCCCTTATGCTTAGATTTAGCTACCTGCCAGTCCATGTCGTCCTGATCAGACGCAGGCGCAGACACCTCACTGCAATCATTCATTGCCTCCACCTCTTGGGATGGGGCTTTGGAAAGGGCTTTGGGTAGGCTTGGGGCACGGGGCTGCATGCCCCGGCCACGGCCTGACCCAGCAGGAAAGGCAGCGGGTGTGTTGGGCAGGGCACTGCCCAAATCCACCCGTTCCTGCCCCTTTGTCACTGAAGGAGCGACACAAGAGCCATGCCGCTCCTTGGAAGACGACGCTCTCTCCGACGAGTGCGGGCGATAGCGTCGATTCCTTTCCCTGGAAGGGGACCGTGGAGTGCGAACGGGTACGACAGCTGCAGCTGCCGGCCCATCCTGAGAAGGGGGAGCGGCCTGTGCACACTCTCCACCAGAACGTTGAGGCTGCTGCCCTGAAGGTACAGGGCAGCTAGCACTCTGGCTCGAGTGGCCGGAAGACCGACCTGCTGAGAGTGCATGCCCAGGGAGCTGAATCTTCAGCTTGGGCGTGGGGGACTGCAGTGGCTTCCCATTGTCTGGAAAAGACGTCTGGGTTGCCACTGCCACTTTCAGTGGTGCAGGCCCCCGCTGCACCACCTCCGCGAAGCCGCCTTTTTGCAAGAACGCAAAGCGACGGCGTGCCTCTGGATACGAGAGGTTTTCCTTCACTTTCAAGGTAAGAATGGCTTTTTCATCTTTCCATGTCTTACAAGAGCGGGAATATGCGGGATGGGGATTGCTGCAGTTGACACAGTTAGGGTCGTTAGAGCATGTATCTGTTTGATGGTCAGCCTGACCGCACTTCGCACAAGCGGCTTTGCCTCGGCAGTTCTGGGATCCATGACCAAATCTCTGACAGTTAAAACACCTGCGAGGATTCGGCACATAGGGCCGCACTCTACAGTGAAGGTACCCAGCCTTCACGGCCTCTGGCAATGTAGTAGATTCAAATGTAAGAACGATGTGCTTCGTTTTCCGCTCTTGGCCGTCGCGGCGCAAGGAGATACGCCTTGCAGCTATAACACCTTGGTCGGACAGTCCCTCAACTATTTCACTGTCTGAGGAGTCCAGGAGGTCATCCTCAGAAATAACCCCCTGGATGGTATTTAGGGTGCGGTGAGGTGTAACTGTGATTTTGTGGTCAGATATGACATTTAAAGCAAGAAGTGCATCACTCTGCTGGCTTGATTCGATTTCAACAAGTAGGTCGCCAGAAGGCATTTTCTTGGCCTTGAATTTCTTCCCAACAGTAGATTCAAGTAAATTAGCTACGAGAAAGGGAGAAAACATTGATAGCTGTTTTTCAGTTTCAGAATGCAGGACCAAAAACTTTGGGAACCTAGCAGGGGTAGATGGCGTGTTGGCTGTGGTTGGAACTTCGGTGCGGACCCTTTTCGGGGGCCGATCGAGAAAGGTTTTAGCACGGGAACCCATAACATGGGAAGGAAAGTTCAGTGTCCGGGTGCACCGCCCACCACGGAGCCCAACAAGGGGGTAGGTAATGTGCCATAGCAAGATGGGCTTGGCTGACACAATTACTCTACCAGTGCTGCCCGGGCACTATACCCTAGTGTGGTTGCAGGGACAGGACCTGTTTCCACTCAAGGTTGGCCCTTGCCGCCTAAGAAGTTGAAAAAGGAAGGAAGAGAGTGTAGAGGAAAAGAGAAAGGGGAGGGAGGAAAAGTGAAAGAAGGAAGAAGAGGGTAGAAGAGGCGACTGACTGAATCATCCTGGTCGGGCCAAGCCAGGACACCCGTCTACGAGAAGCAGGGGCCGAAGAGGTGTATTGCCTCGCCCGGGGGGCCCCGAAGGGTCCAAACATACCCCGGGCTCAGCTCAACCTCCAGGGTCCCCTTTTCCCCGGACACGGGTACGCCACGCACAGCCAGACGTGGGTGGGCGAACCCACATGGCTCGGGGTTCGTAGTGACGCCACTCACCAAGCACCTACTATGAAGTAGGTGCCCCCTGCGTGCGGGTATGGTGGCCCACGTGGCTGGGGTCCGTGGTGACGCTACTCACCAAGCACCTAGCACCTGTGGTGCAGGCGCCCCCTGCGGGGCTCGGGGTACGTGGAGTCGCCACTCTCCAAACACCTGCTTTCACAGGTGCCCCCTGCGGGGCCAATGAACATGCTCGCTTGAATTTGTCCGTTTTGTTATAGCAGATCATTGCGCTGTATTTTTTAATAGTTTGGAGGATCGGATCAACGTCGTAGAAAAAGCTTGCGTTGTAGCACGTGATAGTTACAATTAATCGTTCATTCATGTTTTGCACTTGTACTCACCACACTACCGATAGGTTGAGCTATATTCTCTTTCGGTTCAGAATATGGTTGAGAGCAACCCCGAGTGCACGCTCGCCGAGCCGCCGCTGCCGGGGCATCGGCTTGTGCTGTCCGCGGCAGGTCAAACCTTGCATTGGTTTCTAGTCCTTCGTGAGACCACGTGAGACTACTCATTAAATAAATGAGGGATTCCAGTTATACTCCTTAAGCCGCGTACTGAAGCGTGTTTTGCCGACACGGCAGCTGGTGCGACCGCCCCTACGAGCAGAGAGTGTGACAATGCTGCCGACGAATATTTCGACTCAATAGACACGCAAAACAAGCTTTATTACGAGGTTTATATAAATAACTGGAAACATCTATTTACTTGACGAGCTGCTAAAGAATCCGCGATGTGATCGTTATTCGACCAGATTTCCCTGACCCCAGGTAGCACACCGCGTCGGCCGGTATCGGGACTACGCCGGCCGGTCCTGGTAACAGGATGGCGGCGCCCGGCCATTGGCGCCGGTGAGCTACCGGCCCCGGCCGGCGTCGGGGTTTCGTCTTGCTCACTGGCCAGTTCAGCCGTAGAAGTTACAGTGACTGGCCGGCATCGGGTTTTTGCTGTCTTTGCTGGCCAGTCTTTCCATGGAGATTCCAGCAACTGGCCGGTATCGGTATTTTGCTGTCTTTGATGGCCAGTATTTACATGGAAGTTCAGTGACTGGCCGGCATCGGTACTTTGCTGTCTTTGATGGCCAGTATTTACATGGAAGTTCAGTGACTGGCCGGCATCGGTACTTTGCTGTCTTTGATGGCTAGCATTTACATGGAAGTTCAGTGACTGGCCGGTATCGGCGCTTTGCTGTTCAGACTGGCGAGCCCCGCCATGGAAGTTCCGTTTACTGACCGACATCGTTTCATTTATTTTTTTTTCCGGTTTTACTACACAGTCAAGTCATTGAGATTCTGACGAACTGCGGCAATTCATGAATAGCGAGTGGAAATGTTTGCGTTGATCAATCCTTCGCAAATAACTGCCGACGCTGGTGTATTTGATCCCAGCATGGCAAGGCTGACGTGTTTTATCGCGAAACCGTGAGAAAAAACAATGCGGCGAGGAAGATTTGCCGTTCAGGATTCAAGAATCTGACCGTACGCCATGAAAAATAAATTACACAACGCCGAACGATGCTTTTTCAGGAAGCTAGTTTAATTTGATGTACTATACTTAAAGGCCGGCGGTATACGCACGTGCTTGGCTCTGATAAAAAAATAAAAATAAAACGGTATAGCGGAGCCTCCGAATGAGGGACAACAACAAACACGTGGCATGATTGAGCACGCGCTTTGAGTTACAAAAACAATAATATGCATTACTTTCCAGAATCTGGACAAGATAGAGATGTGTGTATTGCTTATGACGCTACGAGAGGTACACAACTCTCCTGAGATCATGTTATTGGTGATGTTAATTGAGTGTGAAAATATGCTATTTCATGCAAGAATCGACTGTTTTCTGTGGTAGTTACGATCATCGAACAGAAATATTTTAAATGTTCACATAGCCAGACGACTTAATATAAAAACTTTTTTTTTAACACGATAAAACGAGAAACAGAAATGCGTTGTGGATGTTTACACTGCCGTGTTTGTGAATGTGACCCCTTGACGCTACGAAACATAAATGCTATAACACCGAAGGATAACGTTTCTGAAAGCTAGTTTAATAATCCGCACTGTTCTTGGATCTCAGGAATAAAAACATGTCTAGGCCTAATAAAAAAGTAAAACTGCGGAGCGCAACCTCGATAAGTAAAACCAAGCGGCAGGCGAGGGATATCACTGATGTACCAGAACAAAATTAAGTACTACTTTCCGCAAGTCAGAAAATTAAGAGATGTGCTTAAGACATAGCGCGCTATGAGCTCAGGTAAATAACTGCCTTAAAATAGCGGTATTTTTGTTTTAATAGTGGGTAAAGGTTACCGCCTTCAGACAAACTTCGGCTGCATCACTGTGGCAGTTTGACCACTTCCACATTTTCCCATTTTGCTCTCAATATTCCCATTATTATTGCCTTATTTACTTCGTTGAAAGGACTTGCGCTGTTTGCCTACTACACTGACCCACCTATTAGCACGGAGAGCGCGAATTATCCCGGCAAAGCAAGAGGGCCACGGTTTGTGCATTGCATCAATCAAATTCAAGTCGGAGCACGTGGAGCGGAAGCTCGCGCTGCAGAACCCACGGATCCTGGGTTCAATCCCCACCCCTGCCCGTTTCGATCTGGATGAGCAGCCACATTGGCTCAATGGAAAACCAGTTTGACCATATTCACCAGCTTGTTTCCCACCATGACCACCATGTCTCCCAATTGACCACATTGGCTCCATGGAAAACCAGTTTGACCAGTTAGGACCAGACTGACTCCCAGCTACACCAGATTGAATCTAAAACCAGATTCTAGTTAGACCATGGTGGTTTTTACTTAAACCAGACTGACCAGCTTAAATTCTAGCTTGCCCAGCTTAAACCATCTTGATTTCCAGTTAAACCAGTTTGACTACCACATTGACCAGATTGACCAGCTTAGTTACCAGCTTGGCCAGTTTGATTTTCATGCTGGTTTTTCCAATAGGGTGGTGTACTAGATATCACCATATTTGCAGAGATAGTCTTCGGATTTTGTAGTTTCATCAAAAGATGTTTCAGCTGATAAGTTATTTGTTATTTGGCTTGTAAATTTACAAGCTTATCTAGATTGAAGGCAGCAAATATCTTACCAGCAGTCATGGGACGTGTCCGAAGTATATTGCATTAACATAATTGACCAATTTCTGATTTTTATTTGTCAGTGTCTCTAGCGAATTCTGCATGCTAGGATTGCTTTTGTTTGTTTGTTTGTTTCACATAATCTACAGCACTTTATCCACCTTTATACTCAGTGCGGCACTCGCCGAACAGAAGCTAGCTTCGACTAGTCCGATTCGTTCCTGCATCACCAGCTGAGCCGAGGTTCAGGTCCATGGCAGTCTGCAAAGGTTGTTGATGTTAAGCTGCCTTATATATACAGCTGTGTAATAGCAGCTTGTCCTGGGTGGCAATTTGAAATGTGTTTTTATGTTTTGGAAAGTGAAATTTGCATGAGCATACTTGCAATGTGAAACCTTACCAAGCCTGTTCTGATCTTTCATCCTCTTGAGATTTCAGTACAGCCGTTTCTGCTGAACACACACTGCCTACTTCGGCCAAGTAGAGACTTGATCCATATGAAGGTAAGCAGGTGATTATCAACTGCTCAGTGCTGTCTGTGGTGACGTTCTCTCCTTGCCAGACAACTTACCACGCTTGGTTCGCAAGGCATTTGAAAAGGAGAGCAAGTCAGCTGCTGCATGATGCTCCCAGTACTGAGCAGTCAACGATCGCTTGTTTAGACTGACATAAATCATGACTGTACTTCAAGCTCGGCAAGCACAGCACTTGTCTGATTCAGCCTAGCTGTGGTGTGTTGAGCGGTATGCGTAGAGCTAGTTGACTTGTGTACACACAGTGGCTGTGAGGTATAAAGTATGCCCAATTGGAAACTTTAATGCAGTCTCGTGTAGTCCCATTGATGTTTTGTTTTGGCGTGCATGGTATGTGTTCACACTTTTTTTTTTCCTCATTTACCAACTGTCCTAGCTGTCTGCAGATAGCGAGTGTGAAACATGCCAGCAAGTCTCTAAAGCAGTATGCAGTGCCATTTTGTTCTTTTGTGCAAGTGAAGAAGAAGAGACTGCACTCCACTCCACTCAGCAGGAAAGCACCTACATGCGCACAACGCTCAGTCAGCAACGACCAATCGGAGCGCAGATGCCGATGGAGCAGACAATTCCTGCATCCCGATGGCCACTGCCGGCTGAGCGTTACGCGCATGCCATGTGGCTTGCTCGCTCAGTCGCTGAGCGGAGCAGTCGAAAAAAGCGCTCAGCTAAAACATTTTCCGATAGCGGGTGGCTGACGTATAGATATTTCAGGCAGAGGGAGGGCCGACATTGCTCACCTCAATTCTCAGTATGAGCAGCTCTCATCGCAATACGAAAATTAGGATTCAAACTTCCTCTTCTCCTTTCTGACAGGTTTTGAGGCATGTGCTCCTGGCAGTATTGTCGGGCTAGATATTATTATACCCAGATCCACTCCAATAAATTCTAAGAGGATGAAGTCAGTTGCCACATACCTTGTGCAAAACTAAATCTGGAACGCACTCCTTTCTGTTTACCACTGTATTCAAAACCTTGTCTCAATATGTGATGGGTCTGCGAAGAAAATTGACCAGGTAAACAATGTTACTTAGAAAATAGATGTCCCATACATATTAACCTGCATCTACCAACCACTGTACACTGCTTCACTACTGATTTGGTATCTTTCAATTGATTTGCCTGAACTGTTCGCACCTGTAAAAATCTTAAAGATAATCACGAGGGAATGTTTCTTGTCATGTGATGTCATATGCTTAAAGTAAGTGAAGCTTGCGGGCATTTTCAAGGGCTATGGGGCATGCCGATGGTAAATACTCAATGTGAGTTTGATGGTGGACGCTGATAATATATACTAGTTTGTAAGTCGCTATTGTTTATTTGATGAAATCTGCAGATGAGTTTTAGTCGTCAGGTTGCCATTATGTGGGAACACGGGGGTCACACTCTGCAGTACATTATATGTTGCATGTGTCTACCTAATCTCATTAGTATGTGTACAACAATGAGCTGTATTTGCGACTCCAGCGACGTATAGGGGGCGCCACCACCAAACAAACATGGCGGCTGGGAACAGGTCGCATCGGCTCGGCCGGGCCGCCTGAATGGGTAGCGCATTCAATTTAACAGATTTTCTTTTGTTTAATGCCCTATTTTATAGGTATTTGAACTGCGACGGTTAAGTGTAGCCGGTGCACATAAACTTGCAGAGCATGGTTTTGTTTTCCCGGTGCTTTTTGTTCTTTTCATGTCAAACTTTTGTTTTGGAGATTTCGTTCAATACCGAAACTATGGGCTCCGGAGAGACGGTAATAGACTTTAATCAGTTTTGATCAGCTAAGGAAAGCGGTGATGACTACATAATTGTTCCACCGAGAGTAATTTCCAGCTAACTCGCATGCCTTGACCATGCGACTTATCTGCTCGCGAAATCAAGCTTTTGTGCGTATTAAGAAACAGCTCTAGTCGTCTGCTCAATCAACACCACAGGCTGCAGGAAAATTACGAAAACTAAGCAAGCGCTTCTTGAGCCAAGGAGCATGTTAACCCGCTTTGTGCCCCACTGAGCAGCTGATACTCGTATTTCAATTCAGGTTTTTGTAGCAATCTAGAAGTTATTTTGTCGAATATGCGGGTTATGTATTATATTAAGTACTATGTCCCATTAAAGCGATATTAGTATATTCTTCGGGTTGAAATATGAGCTTAGTTGACTAGCTATTAGGTGAATTGCTCAATAAAAGTTTGCATGGGCTGCTTGTCTCACGCCCCTCACCCCAGTTTGTAATTTCTGGATTATCATGTGCAGCTGGTATTGATTTACCCTGTCATTTTACTGCGATGTCGATTCTCTTTACAGGTGCTGTAATGAAGGACTCGCCTTCCCAGGTGCATGGTCGAGTTGAATCACAAGCTGCATGGAAAGTGTGAAGAAAATTTCCTAGGCCCATGACATCCAGCCCCTCTCATCCAGCGCACTCCTCTGGTGACAAGCCCATGATTACCAGCCGAGCTGTAGCTTCACTGCAACTGACAATAAACAATTACGGTAACAATTTTGTATGCTTCATTTACTACGCATGTATGAGTGACAGATGGATGTGGCAGAGAGTGCAAAATAATTGTTTACACTCATTGTTTGTTAAAATTACCCTTGTTATGAACTACATCTTTCCTATTCAGGTTTGAATTGCACACAAAACCACATGTTAGCCTGTAAAACAAAACCGGGAACTGCACGGTTTTAGCCCGCTAGCCTGGGGCCTCGCTGGTATCTTGCGGTACTGCTGGTACTACGCCGCGGATTTGTGCTGGCAACAGCCCGGGAACTCGCTGAGACAAATCAAGACCGGGAACTGTATGGCTTGAGGCCGCTAGTCTGGGATCTTGCTGGTATCTTGCTGTACTGCTGGTACTATGCCGGGGATTTGTACTGGCAGCAGCCCGGGAACTCGCTGGGAGAAAACAAGACCGGGAACTGTATGGCTTGAGGCCGCTAGCCTGGGGTCTTGCTGGTATCTTACCGTATTTCTTGTACTACGCTGGGGATTTGTGCTGGCAGCATCCCGGGAGCTCACTGGGACGCCCAGTGCCGGGCGTCCCAGTCAGTCCCGGTCACTGGCCAGTGACTGGCAATCTCACTGGCCCGTTGTCGCCCCGTGGGGCGTTTCCAGCGTCGCCCCTGTAGGATCTTACCGGCAGACAGGTACCGCCCCAGTCCCGAACCGGCGAGTTGTGCTACTTGGGACTAGACCCCTCGTAGATACGACATACCGATGACAACTGATAGATGGTTTTTCGAACTACGATATAGTTATTTTAAATTACCTCTTGTTAAAAACCAAAGTTCCTTATTGCGACACATATAAAGTGGTACATTTTGGAAATGACAACGATGTTGCAATTTTAGACAACCTGGATGAACATTTCGAAGAATATAATAAATATTATTCTTTGCCTACATGAACAGTAGATAAGGTCTGGGGAAAGTTAAAAAAAAGGTTAAACAACATTATTGTGCGTTACGTTTGTAAAAGAAGAAAGGCAGAACGAAAAATGTCCATATTGAAAAATCTCGGTGACGGAATTGTGATGGAAACCGTATACAAGCAAACGGCTTATGGAACAATAATGTGACGGATTCGAAAGTGATATGTATTGACCCAGGTAGCACACCGCGTCGGCCGGTATCGGGACTACGCCGGCCGGTCCTGGTAACAGGATGGCGGCGCCCGGCCATTGGCGCCGGTGAGCTACCGGCCCCGGCCGGCGTCGGGGTTTCGTCTTGCTCACTGGCCAGTTCAGCCGTAGAAGTTACAGTGACTGGCCGACATCGGGTTTTTGCTGTCTTTGCTGGCCAGTCTTTCCATGGAGATTCCAGCGACTGGCCGGTATCGGTATGCTGCTGTCTTTGTTGGCCAGTATTTGCATGGAAGTACAGTGACTGGCCGGCATCGGTACTTTGCTGTCTTTGATGGCCAGCATTTACATGGACGTTCAGTGACTGGCCGGTATCGGCGCTTTGCTGTTCAGACTGCCGAGCCCCGCCATGGAAGTTCCGTTTACTGACTGACATCGTTTTATTTATTTTTTTTTGCCGTTTTTACTATACAGTCAAGTCATTGAGATTCTGACGAACTGCGGCAATTCATGAATAGCGAGTGGAACTGTTTGCGTTGATCAATCCTTTGCAAATAACTGCCGACGCTGGTGTATTTGATCCCAGCACGGCAAGGCTGTCGTGTTTTATCGCGAAACCGCGAACAAC
>JABSTQ010001042.1:0-46909 GCA_013358835.2 Ixodes persulcatus | reverse complement strand
GCCGATGAGGCTGGATGACGTCCTGGCGCTTCCTCCTCCGGAGAACGCCTACGACCACATCAAGGAAATTATCCTCGCCAGGAAGACAGCATCCGAGGCATCGCGGATACAACAGCTCCTGACCACCGAGGAACTGGGCGACCGGCGACCTTCCCAGTTGCTTCACCGCATGCGCCAACTTCTAGGTGAGCAAGCTCCCGATCAGAACCTCCCAATTCTACGGGAACTGTTCCTTCAACGCTTGCCTCAAGGGATCCGCATGACCCTTGCACCAGCTACGGACCTACCCCTAGATCGCCTCGCCGAGATGGCGGACCGCGTTGCCGAATATGCTGCGCCAACCTTGTCAAGCGTTGCGGACAATGACCAACAGTGCTGCTCCATCCGAGCCCTTGAGGCCCGCGTCGACGCTCTAACAACCGCCATCGCAGAACTCAGCACAACGCGTAGACACCCACATCGTCCGCCACGTCGTAGTCCGTCTCGACGCCGCAGTTCTTCTCGACGACGCGATTCTTCGCAACAACGCGCTAGTGATTCCTGCTGGTACCACCAGAAATTTGGCAACCGAGCTTTGAAGTGCCAACAGCCATGCAATTGGCAGGGAAACGCCCCGGCCAGTCACTAGAGGCGGCGAGTGACGCTGGCCCAACAGCAAGCCGTCTGTTTTTCATTACCGAGAAAATCTCTGGAATTCGCTTGCTAGTTGACACCGGAGCGGAAATGTCCATCCTTCCGCCAACGCCAGCTCAAAAACGACACCCATTACCCGGCAGCCATCTAGTTGCAGCAAATGGCTCAAACATCCCTACCTACGGAATGCGCTCTGTGACCTTGGACTTGGGGCTACGCAGAATTTTTCGGTGGATCTTCACCATCGCCGACGTTACGTACCCCCTCCTAGGTTCAGACTTCTTGTCGCACTTCGACCTAGACGTCAGCGTGCACCACCGATGTCTCATTGACAACAAGACTCGTCTCGTTGTAAATGGCGTAGCCACAAACCAGATGTCACTTGGCATCAGAAACATCCCCCCAGCTTCAGGGTTCGCAGACATCCTCGGCGCATTCCCGGAAATTACAAAGACCTCCAACATGGCAAAGCCACCGCCACATGGGGTGACACACCACATCATCACCTCCGGCCCGCCTACCTTTGCTCGCCCTCGACGCCTATCCGGCGAACGCCTCAGGATAGCCCGCCAAGAATTCGAGCATATGCTCGAGTTAGGCATCATCCGGCCATCCAACAGCGCTTGGGCAACCCCTCTACACATGGTGCCCAAGAAAGATCCGGGCGACTGGAGACCCTGCGGGGATTACCGGGCACTCAACTCACAAACCCAACCTGACCGGTACCCACTACCCCATATCCATGACTTTACTGAACATCTTGCTGGAACGTCCATCTACAGCAAGATCGATCTAGTCAAGGCGTACCATCACATTCCAATCCAGCCGGAAGACATCCCGAAGACGGCCATCACTACTCCCTTTGGCCTATTCGAGTACATCCGAATGCCTTTTGGATTGCGAAATTCCGCCCAGACATTTCAGAGGTTCATCCACGAAGTTCTATCTGGGTTACCTTTCGTTGTTGCTTACGTGGATGACCTGTTGGTGGCAAGCAAGTCACACGAAGAACACAACACACACTTGCGCTTGCTCTTCGAACGACTCCGCGACTACGGTCTCACCATTAATGTGACGAAGTGCGTTTTTGGCGTGACATCCTTAGAGTTTCTGGGGCACCGCATCACAACCGCGGGCATCGAACCCCTTCATTCAAAGGTGCAAGTCATTCGTGACTACCCGCAACCGCAATCTCTACGCAAGCTGCGGGAGTTCCTAGGGCTCATCAACTTTCACAGGCGCTTCATTCCACACTGCGCACAAACCATCAAGCCCCTTACCGACTTGCTCCGCGGCCCCAAGAAATCTTCGACGCCAATACCATGGACGCCAGATGCAGAGGTTGCCTTCACCACGGTCAAGAATGCCCTGGCCGAGGCCACACTCCTTGTGCACCCCATGCCAAACGCTCCAACGCGTGTCATGGTCGACGCGTCCGATGTCGCTGTCGGAGCAGTGCTTCAGCAATACGGCGAAAATCAGTGGCTCCCACTGGGTTTCTTTTCACAAAAACTCAACCCAGCCGAAACACGGTATAGCACGTTTGGACGTGAGCTACTCGCAATCTACGCGACCATCCGCCACTTCCGGTACTTCTTAGAAGGCCGAGCTTTCCACGTGCTCACCGACCACAAGCCACTGATCTACGCATTCGTCGGCAATCACCACTCCTACTCCACCAGAGAAATTCGACACCTGGCCTACATATCGGAATTCACTACCGATCTTCGCCATGTCGCTGGAGCGCAAAACATGCCAGCAGATGCACTTTCCCGCATTGACGCTATCTCCTCATCTCCTGTTGTCAATTTTCCGGAATTGGCCTTGGCACAACAGGAAGATGCCGAGCTACAAGATCTACGGGTATCCTCCACATCCCTTCAACTACAGCCCGTCAGATTACCACTGGCCACCTGCGAGATCATCTGCGATGTATCTACCTCCACACCACGACCCTACATTCCAGAAAAATTTCGGCAAGCCATCTTCCACACCATCCATGACCTAAATCATCCGGGTATCCGTGCTACGCAGCGTCTTGTTACGTCACGGTATGTTTGGCCCCGTATGAACTCTGACATCCGTCTGTGGACGAAAACATGCAACAAATGCCAACGCTCTAAAGTGTTTCGCCACACAAAAACACCAATGCACGCATTTCGACCACCGGACGCCAGATTCGACCATGTGCACATTGACATAGTAGGCCCCCTACCATCATCAAACGGATGTCGATACATACTCACATGTGTGGACAGATTCACACGATGGCCAGAGGCTGTTCCGCTTACCGACATCACAGCAGAAACAGTCGCTCACGCCTTCATCTCCATCTGGATCGCGCGTTTCGGCTGTCCGTCGACCATCACAACCGACCGCGGCCGACAGTTCCAATGCGCCTTCTTCACAGCCCTCACCAAGATATTGGGTGTCAAACACGTGCACACAACAGCCTATCATCCCGCTGCCAATGGCATGGTTGAAAGGCTGCATCGACAGCTCAAAGCAGCGCTAATGACAAAAGAAGATCGAACCCATTGGGTTAATCACCTTCCTCTTGTCCTTCTTGGAATTCGTGCCACTTTCAAAGCCGACATCGACTGCACCTCAGCTGAACTCGTTTATGGTACCACACTTCGATTGCCTGGAGAATTTCTAACCTGCCTACCCTCTGAACCAACGGACATCCCATCATACCTTCAGGACATGAAAACATTTTTCAATTCCCTGCGTCCAGTCTCACCTAGGCACTCAAACTCCCGGCACATATTTATTAGTGACGACCTCAATACATGCAAACATGTGTTCTTAAGAAGAGACGCAGTACGACCACCTCTCACGCCACCGTATGATGGTCCATTTGAGGTACTTTCACGAACGGACAAGACCTGCACCATCGACATCAACGGGCGCCACGATGTCGTCACGCTGGACAGAGTCAAGCCAGCATACTTGGCCTCTACTGTGACAGACCCCGTCATCATGCCCGTTCCACCACCTAGTCAACCAAACACCACCACCTCCCGTCATGCACCCCCGCCAAACAAAATCGTTACGTGGAGCTCAACAAGACTTTCTCCTCCACGCAACTAGGGGGGGGATTCTGTAGAGTCGCAGCTCTTAACACCTCACTCACTCAAAAAGAAATCGTTCGTGCTCTGAATTAAAACAATGGGCGCGCCACTGAACCGAGCACAGCGAGCGCGAGTTGCTCGTGCAGACTCTCGCTCTGGCTCGCTCAGTGGATCTCGGGAGCCGGTACGACGACAATAAAAAGAAGAAGAGATGCCTTTCGCCTAAGCTCCGGGCCGGACGTCTCAAATTCTTGTCCGGCAATTTTGAACACCGCCGACAACACTAAATAATTATGGTGGGTCAGTAGTCTCATTTATCGTGCAGAAGTAAACTGGCGGAGCACGAACCACAGCAACAAGAATAATTTATTTGCATCTGGAAGTACAAATGACGGAGCAACGGGCAAAAAAGCCCATTTTTGTTGGCTTGTCTAGTTCCGGGCCCCTAGTAATCAGAGTAACAGGTACGCAGAAAATACGATAGCTAAACGTTAACGTAAGTTAATACATATTATACAAAAAGTAGGTAGAGCGATTTACGATCTAAACTATAAATCTCAAGATTATCTACGCAATATTTATTGAGTAATGTGGGTATGTTATGAAAAAGATACTCCAAGCTGCAATTCGCATGAAATGGGACACCCTCCATTCCTCCGAGCAATGGGTACGGATGGTGGCTATATTTCTGGTTAAATTTGATGTATACCTAAAAGCACCAATCACTAGTGCTGATGAGAAACAAAATGACATTGTCTCCAGGTATTCATACAATCGATATACAGGGTGATACAAGGAGACGCCAGGCTCTTTAAATCAACCGGAAAATTTGGTTTCTTAACCTATCGCGCTACGATTTTGTGCAGCGTTGCCCACAGATGGTGCATTTTTTTTTTGTAAAATTTGCAAAGAGCGAACTTACCTGAGGAAAAAGTAAAGAAAGAAAAAGTCTTAGCTCCTATGAAAACGCAGCGACGCCACCTGTCTGCAAACAACATGGCGCCGTTTCGCACGGGATACAAGAGATGGCGCAACGAACGCCGCCAACGAACGAGCATACGACGCCGAGAGCCGGCGTCTTTTCTTTAGCAGACGATCTTTTCGACTCAAAACCGGCGCGCGTTCCGCAGGGGGCGACAGTCGCAGAAACAAAAACAACAACTGATGTGAAAAAAGGTCGCGCCGCTTTTTATTCGAAAAGATTGTCTGCTAAAGAAAAGACGCCGGCTCTCGGCGTCGTATGCTCGTTCGTTGGCGGCAGTTGGCGTCGCGACCGCTTGCGCCATCTCTCGTCTCCCGTGCGAACTTGGCGCCGTGTAGTTTGAAGACCGGTGGCGTCGCTGCGTTTCCATAGGAGCTAAGCCTTTTTCTTTCTTTACTTTTTCCTCAGGTAAGTTCGCTCTTTGCAAATTTTACAAAAAAATGCACCATCTGTGGGCAACACTGCACAAAATAGTAGCGTGATAGGTTAAGAAACCGAATTTTCCGATCGATTTAAAGAGCCTGGCGTCTCCTTGTATCACCATTTATATTGATAATCTGAATTTTTAAAATAATGTTTCTGTATGAAATGAGTAACAAACGTTTCCGATAAAGCGTAGCACTCCCTTTTGAAGCAATAGTATTTTCTTTAGATTTGATTTTGTCATCGTACCCCAAATAAGATGACGATACTCTATTTGAGATGTAAATAATGCGTATTTTTGTAATTTTATATTTTCGGGGAGAATAAAACGACATCGAAGAAGAAAACGGACGATTGTGCATAATGTACTGGTAATATGATTTATACATAGGTTGCACTGACGTTACATCGCATACTTTTGACCACCATGTAGGAGGAGGAGATGGAAGCTGCTTTTGTAAAATATTAAGTGAGGGGTTAATCTTCTATAATCGTCTGGGGGGGGAGAAGCGACGTTTGTACAAATACGGGAGGCACAAAAGAGGGTCCTGCTATGAGAGGGGCTCCTTCTTCCCCTCTTCTCTGGGGGTCGTCGGAGCACTTTTTGAGTGACGTCACATGCAAGCCATGTATATGATCATCTCAACACAAGTTTTCTGAAAATATAGCACCCAATGTTTTATGATTTTTCACTAGTTCAATTGGCTTAGAATTAAACTGGAGAGTTTTTGTTTAGAGCTATATGTTTATTTATTGATCTAAATAATATTGCTTTGGTTTTTGTTCTATTAATATTAAGCCCATTTGACTTTGACGTCCTTTCAAATTTGGAGAGCATATATGACATTTCTTTTGGAACAGACTGGTGTCGTCTGCATACACTATGAAATGAGTATCCTCGCCGTATTCCTAACATTATTTGCATAAATATTAAGGAGGAAGACACCCAATACGCTACCTTGTGGGACACCATGTCTGATCGCCAGAAAATATGATAAATGTCCATCAATGCACGCACACTGAATACGATATTCTAGATACAAACTCAAAAGTGAAAGTGAGGAACCACGAATGCCGTAGTCGTATACTTTGTCAACAAGTATTTTGTGATTGATACAATCAAAATCTTTGCTAAAATCTATAAAAATGTCTCATGTAAAAAAAAAATGTTTTAATGTTAGGTACAATATTTTTTATTTGTAAGAGGAGCACAGATTCCGTCGACCTTCCCTTTCTAAAACCAAACTGAAACTCAGCAACTACTGTGTGCTTTACAAAATAACTAGCTAAACGACACAAATTAATCTTTTCGAGCCCCTTGGAAAAACTAGGCAGGACCGATATAGGTCTATAATTAGACAAATAAATATTTTCACCACCAGTATACAACACTGACACTTTTGCAAGTTTCATTTTAGAGCGCAGCTCTTAGGCGCCCGTTTCCGGCTTCGGCGGCGTCGCAGTCGGCGTCGTTGTGGGCATAACCACGCGGTGCATTACGGGACGCGTGACGTCACTGGTGACGTCACTGATGACGTCATCAGTGACGATGACGATGACGTCATCACAATGACGTCACGTGACGTCACGTGACGTCATACGTGACGTCACATGGACCACAAGTGACGTCATGTGACGTCATCGTTACTAATGACGTCATCAGTGACGTCACCAATGACGTCACTTGTGACGTCACTAGCAGAAAAAATTCCCCGCTAAATCTTGCGGAACAAATTTCCTCGCTAAATTTTGCGGAAAATATTTCCCCACTAAATCTAGTTGAAAAACTTCCCCGCTAAAGTTAGGGGAAAAATTTGCATCGCTAAATTCCCGCCAAATTTAATCGCGATGATTTCACCAAACGTGCATTTTCTGCGACTTGCGTTAAGCACCCGTCGATCCACTCCCATTATAGTAGTGGGGGACTTTCCACCTTCTCCCCTCAGTACACTTCCCTCCTCCTTCTCAAGAGCTGCGCTCTAATTCGGCGTTACAGGGGATTGTAAACGTCTTTCATTTTTCTCTGGGGAAATCTCGGCACGACCAGCACAAATTGAAGACGTGTAAAAAATATGGCGCAATTATATGTCATGAATATATTTAATGGGTTTAATTTGGAGGTCATCAATATCACATGTTTTACTGTTTTTAAGCCCATAAATATTTTAAACAATTTAATCAAACTAGTAGGATTAAAAAAGATATGATCATTGACTCTTCGTGAAATGCCGGGCACGGCTGCCTGGCAGTATCAGCTCGACGCCAGATTTACAAAATGGGAATTAAAACATTCAGCCAGCACGGCCCTCGGACACCAATCCGCCACTTATGCTAAGTTCTGCTGTGGAACTGTGTAATCTACCGCGCTGTAAGATTTCATTTATTGATTTGCATAGGCTATATGAATGTGTCTTTGAAGCCTCATTGAAGTGTCTATTATAATATTCACGCTTTGCCCTCCTCCGATCTTAAGGTATTGCGATATTTCTTGAAGACAACTAATTTATTTAGGTCTGTCGTTGTGACATAACCTACGTACAACCAAGTTTTTTTCCTTATCGTTTTTATGTGAAGAGACGTAATACAAGGCTTAATTTACGAATTCGTTTGATAGGGTAATTTTCCTATATGTAAAATATCTGTTATAAACAGTTTTTATTTGATCGGGAACGGTTTCATACGCACCGTTGATGATTCTCTGTGACAGTGTCGGCGTCCAGTCTATTGCTGAAATTTTATTTCTGAAATACAATAGGTTCTTATCGGATATGTACTGGTAAGAAAACGGCTGTATTTTGACCTTAGAGTTAATATCTGTACAGTGAAAAGAAACAAAAGTCAGAATATGTCACAGCAAATTGTGTCCGGGCATTAATCTTTGTGCATATACTTGCAATAAAGAGGTCGATGACACTTGATGAACATTAAGTGTCTCGTGGAGATGACATAATTACATTTTGACAATTATAGGAAGTGAGGGTATTATTCAATTGCGAAGAGAGACTGGTATTGTTTTCTATATTCACGTTGAATCTGTTTTTCACAATAACTGAAAAATGATTTGCAGACGAAAATTTTATATGGCGTCCAAAAAAGACAGAAAATTGCACAAATTCGCTGATGGCGGGCGATAAACAACAAAAAAAGTTGATTTTTGAATCGTACTGTCAGAATATTATAATCATCAGAAATGTCGGTACATGAAATAAGCATTTCACCAAAGTTGAAAGCTAGGCTAGTTGGTGGAGGCTAAAAATAATGTAGATAAAACAGCGCAGAACAACAAAGGCTAGAAGGATGGAACAAACAAGACGGGACAGGCGCTGACTCACAACTAAAGGTTTTATTACAGAAAAGATAAAAAGCAAACACATAAGGCAGCAATCTACACATGCGCCAGCCTTTCTGCCTCATCCCATGTGGCACCGGTCATCCACGTGCCGCGTGCCTCCCCCCCCCCCCCCCACCCCCCTTTTTTTTATTGTCGAAGTCAAAAACAACATATCTTTCACAGACAGCGTCACCGACGGCTCGCTGATTTACTGCGCCCCGCTTTCCGCTATGTCAAAGGCCTCTATCCCTTCCCTCATCACCTTGTCTCTGTGCCTGTCTGCATGCGTGGTCTCCTCGAAGGACGGCTTGCACAAACAGCTCTTACAGTGTACCGCCAAAGGACCTACGAACGTGACTTTCAGTGACTAGTTGTGCTCCCTGAGCCTACCATTTAAACACATCCCCGTCTGTCCAATATAGACTTTACCACACGAGAGGGGAACCTTGTATACCACCTCGGAAACACAGCTCACAAACGGCATTGCGTGTTTTTTTGTACCTTTGCTCTTTGACAGCCCCTCTACCTTGGCCCTTACCCTCAAACATATCTGGCTCAACTTCTGAGGGGCGGAAAACACCAGAGGGACGCTGTACCGACTTCCTACTTTCTTTAAATTGTGGGTGACCTTGTGCAGGTATGGGATGACGACAGTCCTTCGCCTGTCCACCACTTTCTTAGGGGGAGAGGTTCATTTTACCTTTTTAACAAGGGTGCCGGCAACATCACACAGCAAAGCACGTGGAAACCCAGCGTCTCTTAGCCTATCGCACTGCGCCGGGAAAATGTCGTGCATCGTGCGGACACAGGACCTGTTTAGGGCCGAGTCCAAGCACGACATCGCAATGCCCCTTTCGATAACCTTCGAGTGGGCTGACCTATGGTCTAAGATGGCCTTTTTTGACCCAGGGCTGTACGCCCAGCAGATATTACCTCCACCGAAGAGAAGGTGAACAAAAAAAAAAAAACACGCAAAGCCGTTTATGAGCTTTGTTTCCGGAGTGGTATACAAGGTTCCCCTCGCGTGTGGTAAAGTCTATATTGGACAGACGGGGAGGTTTTTAAATGAAAGGCTCAGGGAGCACAACTATTGACTGAGAGCCACGGTCGGAGGTCATTTGGCGGTGCACAGTAAGAGCTGTTTGTGGAAGCCGTCCTTCGTTGAGACCGCGCTTGTAGATAAGCACGAAGACAAGGTGACGAGGGAAGTGATAGAGGCATTTTACATAGCGGAAAGCGGGGCGCAGTGCAGCAGCGAGCCGCCGGTGACGCTGTCTGTGAAAGAAATGTTTTTGAATTTGACAATGAAAAAAAAAAAAATAAGGGGGGGGGGGGGGGTGGAGCACGCAGCACGTGGATGACCGGTGCCATATGTGATGAGGCAGAAAGGTTGGCGCGTGTGTAGATTGCTGCCTTACGGGTTTACTTTTAATGTTTTCTGTGATAGAACCTTTAGTGCGAGTCAGCGCCTGTTCCGTCTCGTTTGTTCCTTCCTCCTTGTCATTGTCGTTCTGCTCTGTTTAACCTTCATTACGTTTAAGCATTTCACACTGAAGGGTTTTCGTAACCATTATCAAAGCACCTCTTCCTCTGAGCTCACTTCTGTAGAGAAATAAGTTATTATAAGCCTAGTAAAACAAACGAATCCTGTTCGGTTTGACACCAAGTGTGGGAAAACATTATAATGTCGAACTTAACATATTTTGAAAAGAGTGACAATGTCGTCTATCTTGCCTTTTTGATTGGACATTGAGATGAAAAACAGGAATAACTTTCACATCAAGAAACGTTTTGTTATTAGGAGGCAAGATTAATTCGTGGTAGTAAATCAGAAAAAAAGAAAAAAAAAACACAAGATACCGGCTTTATAATTGCCGAACAAATCTGGACGAGATCCTCTTTTTGTGTAATTGTGATAATCCCAGTGCCAACAGATTTTCGTGCCATTATCTTGCAGTTACGAATCCAAACGAAGCGCAGTTCGCACTCTCGCTTCCCTCCTAGGGTCATTCCAAGTAGTCTTTTCAATGTAGGGCATAAGTGCTCATTTACAAACACAGCTGTTCACTCAGCAAAACTCATCAAAACCTCTAGCTCACAAGCAGATAATCTCTTTTTATTTGCTTTGTCCAGAACTGAATCCCGCTTGTGCCTTTGTGTAAACTGTGTGATAACGGTACTGACTTGCGACCCTCGCGGGCACAAGGCGGCATACCTCAACATCTGAGTCGGTAATCTAGTCGCCCACCAGGTTCCCTATCTTACTGATTAAGTGCTTGACATGGTCATCATGCATTTAATTCATTACATTTGAAGGTCGGTAGTGCGTAACTGTAATTCATTACATTTTTCAAGTAACGGGCGCAAGTCTGGCTGCCACTAAGTAATTGAGGTGAGAGCTTTGGGGCGGCCACGGGGATTAGGCTTAACTTTAAATGGATTTCGTGGGCATTTACATTACACTCATCGTCGTGTTTGTAAATCTGTAGGGCGGTGCAGCGTTTATTGGTAGCTTTCTTGAGTCAATAAATAGGCGTGGTAGTATATGCTCCTCTGGACACCAAACAAACGGAAGTGTTGGCAGGGGTGTTACGTGGTAGACGAACGCACGTGGGAGCCGACTTGCCGTTGGTGACACGAGTTTCCCACAATACTTGTCGCCAATTATCTTTTGCTACAGAATAGTAATTTTTCTTTGATACCTAACTGGAAAAGTAACAAGACGGATTTTAATCAATGCTTTCGATTAATCTTGATTTATTCTCGGTAGTTAGTGACATACAAATATTAAACGACCCGGCAAAAATTGGAGTTGTTGCTCATTCCCGACAGCTGGAAAAAGCATTTAAGTCAATAGGGTTGCGCTGGCACAACTGTGGAGATAATGTTTACCTCACAGCAAGACACATTTAGTCATCAATTTTTTTTTGCATTTTACATTTTATGTAACTGTTTTTGCAGTCTGAGACAAGTGTCTAACTAGAGCGAGAGCAGAAAACGTTTTTAATATTTATTGCTTCCCCTATAGAATGTTTCAATTGGAAATCGTCGTTGGTATGTACTTTCGTTGATTAAAGTAATAAAACTTTTCTAAACATGAGAAAATATTACGAAATTTAACGAATAGCCGCGCCATTTCAAGGCTGCCAAATTCTCCATGGCCCACCATCTATTTTTTTCTTCTCTTAATCAAGGTATGAATTCGCACTGTCACAGATAACTATAAAGGTTATTATATGGGCACATGTTTTCTTCTTAATGACGCGTTGATTCACATTTTGTTTTCTCGTGGATACGTGCGTCATGCTGTTAGCCGTTATACGTATTTCATTTTTATTATTTAAAGTTCATATCTGGGAAGATACGCTCAACAGATATACAAGTTTAAAATCTCTGTTGTATTCTATATGCCTGGCACGCGAAATGGCGATCACACCCCCTAGCCAGAGGGCGGTCTAAACCAACCCGCAAAACGACTCTCGGAAAAAAAAACCGGGACACTGGAGTGATGTCAACGGTGGCGTCAGGGGTGCGTCAACAGTGACATTTTCCGGGACCCGCATTCCGGTTGAAAGTTGAATATATTCATCAGATCATGGTGGTACACGAATGAAAAAAAAAGGAACAGGCAACGTCTCAATTTCTGGTTATATTTATATTCTGGTTTTATGGATTATATTCTGGTTATATGGATTATATTCTGGTTATATGGATTATATTCTGGTTATATGGATACTACAAATATTTTATATTTGTAGTATCCGATTAGGGGCAGGCTGTCCACCCTCCTCTCCCTCCTCGCGAACCTTGCACGGGAGCGGAGTGGGGTGGGGAAGTGCGCTTGTCGCTTTTCGGGAACCCCACAAACGAACAAAGACAAACTTAAAGGAGCTGTGCAACAGTTATAGTCATTTGCTTAAATAATTTGGGAGTTGGTGTCTCGACCTTTCTGAGTAAAGAACAAAAAACCGCTTTTGCCTGCATGTCCTAGTTTTTATTTTAAAAATGGACAAAGATTGAGGTTTTCGGCGCCTCTCAACTCCTTCACTAACTTCCGAGTCACGTGAGCCAACAGTGAGCAGCGAGAACTCATCCGCTCGCGACCGCGTGACCACGTGCTGGCGGGCACAGCGCGAACAATATGGCGATAGGAGGAAAGTCTCATCCGGGTCCGGCCATACCCGTCCGGCCCTGTCCCCCCTCCTCCTCCGGCTTCTGGCGGCTGTTCCGCTGCTGACGGTTTTGTGGACCTAGGATAGATGGCGCCACTGAAACTCCGTATAATAAAAGTTTTGTCGATGATACCAGGTTTTTGACGCATTACTATTTATGTTCGAACGACAAGATTTATAGAAAAGTTACCTTTTATCGAGCAGGTATTCGCACAGCTTGCTATCTTTCTACAAGATTCCCCATTGACGTCATGCCGCGTGTTTCTCATGGCCGCCGGTAGCGGCTGCAGGTCGAGGAATATTCTAATTTTTGCTTAGCGATTACGTGGCGGAATCGCAACATTTCGAAAGAAGGAGGTGTGTTTTCTGTCCTTTGTGACAAGGTGAACAATGTCAAAAGTAGAAAACGTCAATTCTTTCAACGCTAAAATCGTTGCACAGCTCTTTTAAGGAGAAGTTTTTGGTTGTATTCTTCCCCTCGAAGCCACACAAAAATCCCAGCGCCCGTCGCCGGCGCCCGTCGCCGGCGCGCTGGCGTTCTCTCTAGCTGGTCAAAACGGTTCCGCACACATTCCCTCTAATCCGGCTTGCCGAAGTTATATAGAAAAAATGGGTTCCCTTCTCCGCATTATTCCGGACGACGTTTTCTGGGCTGGCTTGGACTGCCCTTAACAGCTGAATTCGGAAGACGCGCTCTACATTTACATGTGCCTTAACTTTAAAACCTTGGACGTAAAATTATAGCGCATATTATACGGTCATCAGGTGGCATTTTCTGATTTCGTACTTTTTTGACGGAAGACCATCACACAAGTTGTACGCCAGCGTTCGACTGTAACTCGTGTCTTCTCTGATTGAACACAATTCGCAGCCAAACTATGACCTAGCATTCGGCCTCTCACTGATTGAACACAGCCCCAGCCAATCACTGACGCACCAATGGTGTTTGATACCCTTGTAATTAAAAACCTTCACACTGGTGCTTCGTCGGCGCTCGGCTCAACTCGTGTCCTAACTGATTGAACAGGAGTCACAGTCGAGCTCTGACGCAATACCCGGCTTCTAATGTTTTTGTTATTTACATGGAAACCTGCATCGCCGTTTTGGTATTCTTGGAGGGTGCTTTCTGTACTGTATCTTTCTCGTTACTATTACACAAAGAAAATATTTTTTTATCTAGCACAAACAAAAAGTAACAACAATATCAGGCAAAACTCACTTAATGCTAAAATATTGTCACGAATTAAGGCGACGAGAAGGCAAAATGGGAACTGAAAATAAAGGTTTAATGGGCGAACTTGTGCCAACCAAAAATAAATAACGAAAGAGCGTCGAGGGAGCAGAAAAGGAGGCGGCGATTCGGCGGCGAAACAGAAAGCGCTAGCGAGACTGACTCGACAAGGTCGCGGGTAGCTGCTTATCTACAACGCGTCACTATCTCGAAAGTTCGGCAAAGAAGGCTCGAGCGTCGCGCGCTCGGGGCGAGGATGACCTGGCACTTTCGAGAACAAGCAAGCAGGCGGAAAGCTACGTCTGGTGCGAGAATGAACGCGAAGCTTCTAGAAGTCGGTGACCGAGCGTTGCTTTCTTGGCACTGCGGGCGGCAATATTAAAAAGAAACACACACACACACACAAAAACACAATTTTAACATCAAACACTAGTTTGAAAATTAGGCAAAAATACATCCTTCGGCAACTTGTTCCACTCTTCGATTGTTTTTTGGAAAAAAACGAAATTTAAAAAAAAAATATCAGTATACGAGTGTAGGGTCGTATTTTTCTTTGTTTGTTAGCTCTTCCCGATGCATGAAAAGGATCATGCAGAAATGTGTCCCTGCTGAGTAGGAGGCGATTGTGATATATATAATGGAGGAATTTTGACCTAAAGGATTTTCTTCGTTCGCTAAGTGATTCCCAATTTAAGGTTCCTTTTATACTAGTGACGCTCGCGCCAAGCTATACTTATTCAAAACAAATCTAGCAGATTGGTCGTGAACTCTTTTAAGTTGATCTATTAGATTATTATAGTGGGGGGTCCAGATAATTGAAGCGTACTCTATACGTGGGTGAATTAAAGTAAAATACAAAGTTTCGTTAATTTTGCTTGATTCCTGTCGAAAATTGTGTCTTATAAAATTAAGCATACCTACTGCCTTTAAGGCTATCATATATCTACAGGCGCTTTCCACATAAATCACTAGACATCGTAACACCTAAGTACTTCAAATTTGATTCGGTTTTAAATATTTAATTATTTTCTATATAGTTAGATAAAATGGGACATATTTTTCAAGTAAATCTCACTTGCACACACTTCTTACCGTTTAGATTCAGCCTCCAACTGGAGCACCTTTCAGAAACTTTGTCTATATCGGTCTATAAAAGATTTCTATCATTCACATCCTAAATTACCCTATAAACGATGCAGTCACCCGCCAATAGTCTTATGTTTGATCGAATTTCATTGGTGATATCATTAATATATACCAAAAACAAAAACAGATGACCCAAGACAGAACCATGGGGACACCAGGAGTGATACGAACATATTCGGATTTTTGGGCATTTAGTACCACACATTGCTTTCGTTCGGTCAGGCACACCCTGAGCTAAGCTAATATATTATTGTCAATTAAGAGTAGACTAAGTTTGTAAAAGAATAATTCGTGGTTCACAATATCGAAGGCTTTTTTTTAAATCTAGAGAAACTAACAGTCAACATCGTTCCATATATCAATAGCTCCAACAAGAAAGTGAAAAACGTCAACGAGTACGGTGCTGCAGGATGTCGCAGAACGAAATCCGTGCTGATCTCGGATTAAAAAATTATCTACGTTTAAGTGAAAAATCAAGTTGGTATAAATCACATGTTTCATAATCTTGCAGCATACGCACGTTAAGGACATCGGTATGTAATTTTCCACACAGTTTTTTCGATCCTGATTTATGCACCGGCACCACATTTTCCATCTTCAAATCGGATGGAAGTGTTTCGTCTCTTAAGGCTTAGTTAAAGATCACCCAAATAGTTTTCCAGTTCTGCGGAACAGTTTTTCAATATAAACGGTGAGATATTATCTGTGCCGGTTGACTTTTGCACATCAAGTTCTCCTAATAACAAGGCTATACCATAATAAGTAATCTCGATGGGTGACATCACATGTTTCATGGCTGTTCGCACACTTGGGTAACAACTTGAGTTGGTGGGTTCAGAAAAAAACAGATTCAAAGTACTTCTTTCGACACATGGATTTGCCCTTTTGATATATGATAAATTGTTTATATATTAGTAAGGGGAGAACGGACGTATCATCCTTCTTGTTTGCTTTGACGAATTTTCAGAATTCTTTAGGGTTCATTTTTAGTTTTGAATCCAACCCTTCGTAACACTTAGCCTTGGCTGTTGTGTACTGTTGTTCTGAAAAGAGCAATACTGTTTTCTAACTTCGCCTTGTTGGACGCTCCCGCGTGATTTCTATACCGATGGTATGTTCTTCGTTTCCTTTTAATTATGCGCCTCACCTCCTTCACCACTCAAGGCTTCATTTCTTTTTTTTTTTTTTTTAGAAGACTCAGCCCCAGATGGAACGTGTTTGTAGACTAGGGCGTGAACATTGAATTTGAAGATTTTCCAGAGGTCATCAATGCTTATATCATCAGCCAGCTTAAGAAATACGGAAAGAAGCCTGCGAATTCATCTTTTATATCATCATAATTCCTCTTATCATAATAAAACACTTTCCTACCTTGGAATTTTGTTTTCAGTAACCATGAATGAACCAATGTCGCTGTCTTAATCTTATGGTCCAAAATGCCAGGAATCACGCAAACATTATGAATGGCACCCGGCAGGTTACACAGTAATAAATCTACGATGTTTGAAAATCGCGTTTCCTCCGTAACGTACCGCGTTAGTTCAAACATTTTTACAATAGCCTTAAATTTTACATGAAGCGAGTTTCCCGCGCCGACGGCTTTGCCGTCTTCCCATATCAACGGTCAGGGGGCTTAAAATCCCCTCCTAAAAGAACATACTCCCGGGAGGTAGCGAGGATAATATCAGTTTGTTTTTTGAAAGATTCGCTGTCCCCACCTGGGATACGATAAAAGACACCTATTGAAATATGTTTTCTATTAAGACACATCTGACACATTACTGTTTCTATACTAACATTGTGTAGTTGGACCGGCGTGCTTTGTATATTTTATCTACAAAAATAAAGACTCCTCCGCCATGTATGTTTTATCTTTCATTTATACTGTATAATTAAGTGGAAAAATTTCACCCGAACGTACAGTATAATCCAACCAGGACTGGGTGCCTAACACAATTGCGGGCTTAACAGCTTCAGGAGGGCCCATAAATTTGTGAACCTTATTTTTAATACTTCGGCAGCTGATGACCACAACTGTTCCAATGTTCAAATTTTCCGTGTTATTTATTTTCGGTTTAGGCCTATCACAAGAACCGAGGTGTCCAGATCGCATCCAAGGTTTTACGGAGTAATTTGGTGCATTAATCTTTTTTATTCCAGATGCCAGACTAAATGCTAAGGGAAGTTCAGCAAGGTCCAGGGGTGATTGTTACATGTCGATCTCATGGACGCCTTCAGTTTCATGGTCAAGCATAAAACATTTGTCATTCATGATCAGTCTGTCCCTTTTCAACTTGAAACGACAGTTTGGGGTTTTGGCAAATTCGACTAGCTTTCTCTAGCCAACTGGACAGGTCTACAAAAATCCTCGCCTACTGAAATACTAGTATCTTTAAGCTTGTAACCGTAAGACAGTGTTAATTATTTCTGTTTAAAACAAAAAAAAAAACTTGACTCCGATGAGCCTTCTTTTATTTTCTTTATGCGCGCCAATACGATGAGCTCTATCAACTGTTGCCGGATCAAGAATGATGTTTCTTTTTTTCGGCGCAAAGCTTGGCGATAGGGGTTTCGAATTCCACCCATGTTTCCTTATATTTATCTGGTAGACCAAAAAATAACAAGTTAGACCTTAGAGAGCGGCTTTCGGTATCACTGTCCCGCGTTTTTAGAATAGTGAGCTCGGCGTGCGCTGCCTCTGATTTGGAATCGTTTTGTGTTGTTTGCGAACCCGACCCAGCAAGTTCTTTTTCGAACGTGCATGCACGCTCTGTTAATTCAACTAACTTTTTCTGCGTGTCTGTTCGTTGTTCAGAAAGTTATTTCACTTTTGGTTTCAGTTCATTATGTGCGGTCCCCAATTGCTCAAGAGTAGTATGAAGGGCAGTTAGTGACGCATTTAGTTCAATATTAGTCGGATCGGGATTCTCTTCGACATCACCACAAGGCACTAACAGGTCTATAAAACGCTTTAAAGCTGCTATTAGGTTGGAACTGATTGAACAGCAGTTCCAACCTTACAATGACGCAAAAATAGTGTTCAATCTTTGTCCCGCACTGGCCTTTAGTAAGTGACATAAAAGAATTCAAAAAGAAACATAAACTTCTGGCTTCCTAAGGTTATAACTCTCTCTACGGGTTTTTCTATTAGTATCCCAATATTTGTCTTACCTACGTTTTCACTTTTACGCTTTTTGTGCGTCAAACAATAAGTAATGTCAAAGTTGGTACATCATGCACAAAGCTGCTTACGTCTGTCACTGGCTTTCGTTTCTCGCGTCATTCATTCCGAACTTTTTATTTTCCTTCTAAAGGTCTGGCAGGAGGTGAAAGCGAGGGTGAAGGGATATAAATACAACGAATTCGCGGTGAAATCACAACAGTTAACTGTATAGAAGGTCATAATGCAGAAATGTATTCTATGGATCTTCGTCGCCGGAGCATTCGGTTAGTACTATTTTAGCAGTCCCGCAATAGTTTTAATTATCTGCACATATTATAGAGGGTGTTCCTCCAAATGTGAGCCACATCGTACCCGCGAGGTGTACGCATCGCACTTAAAAAATGATTACAGTCGTATTGATCTCTGTCAAAGGGCCCATTTGAGAAAATTATTACCGTTTGGTATAATTAGTTTATTAAATATATTTTCAAGTAATTAAATTTTTCACAATTTTATTTATGGATATGCTTTGATATACAAAGTTGCTGGGGATGATTGAAAACAACTAAATCAGCTTATTTTGAAAAAATAGAAGGCGCGTACAGTATTTTACGACGTTCCAGAAAAATGTTCAATCTGAACGCCTTTCTAGGTTTCAGTTTCCTACCGGTGTGCATCTTTGCGACAGCGGTCCTGTACCCCGTAGCCGATGCGCGCAACTCACGAGCGCCACGCATCCTTCCTTTCTACAAGGGAGACGAAACGGTACAGAAATAAGAGTTATGGCGCAGGGTAGCTGGTAAACGTTCATACTTAAAAGTAAAAAAAGAAAAAAACGAGTCAAGAGAAAAGGAAGGGACAAACATAATGAAGTCTCAATTCTAGGCATGTACATTCAAAAGACTTTGTTGTGTTTGTCCCTTCCCTTTGGCATGCGTCTTTACTTAAGTTAGTCTCATTCATTTTGATGTATAGATGTGGGGAAACCAGTGCTGCAGGCTATTAGGTTTTGAGGGCACTTCAACTTACGATTGACAGCAGCGGACGCCACGCCCATCCCGAAGGTCATATGGCACTCACGTGGTCTCGTACTGGCTTCGATGACTCGTAGCGTCCTCTGCTGTGCATCATAAGGTTAAACGGAGTGCAGTCTGATATTTAAAGAATTGATGTGAGCGGCATGCAAGCCTTGATATACAATGAAGGGTGTTAGAGTATCTTGATAGCAGCTGGGAATTATTTGCCCCTAAACTTTTCTACTTGAAGCACGGTTTGCGTGCGCGATATACTAAACAAAAAACGCACTATTATAAAATTACTGCCATTCAATATGATAAATAGGATATGTTCTGATCAATGTAGGTCGTGTATTTGTTTCATATTTGCGAAAATATTCAGAATAGCTCAGACAATACTGGGAAGCCATGTATTTGACGCCATAGATATGAAAACGATTCTCAAGGAACACTTTTATATTAAAATACAGCTTATGTACGAGATTTTCTAGCATTGTCCTCCTTCAGTTTCTCGCAAAGGATCAAGACTTCTAATAAAAAAAAAAGAAAGAAACCTTCATATCACACTTTTTCTTTTCATTACTTTTGAAACAGAGTAAAACAGACCAAGTTTTGAAGCCCGTTGACACTTCAAAAAGCGCCTAAAATGATTCAGCAGTTAATCGTAACTGCTGTACATACTTCCTTTGCGGTATGACCAATAAAAAACAAACATTCAAAAGAACATGACGATATTCTACTTAGCTAGCCAGCTTGGCGTTACGGTTTTGCTCTCATGTGATGTCTGACGCCCTGATAAGTACATGGTAAATACAGCACCCTCGTAACTCTCACCCCTTGGAAAGGATTTGTTGCAAATTAAGTGCACCCTCTATATTAAAAGCGTGAGACCAGAGCCGTATATTGGGAGAGTTTGGCCAATAGGCGGAGCAAAGGCCGCCGCCAGCGCCAAATATTCCCCCCGCGGTTAGAGCGTAAACTAATTATGTGACAACACGTCGACCAATCAGCAAACGCCGACGTCAAAATATTGGAAACGATAATTTAAAGCCTGAAATAGAAGCGTTCCATCTCGCAGCAGCATGACGACGACGACGACGACGTTTAGAGTATGCCACACCGGGCGTCGGCGGTGCCTGGGGTCTCGGTACCTCAGAGGCGGCAGCTTTCTGCTTTGACTGGGCTACCCCCTTAGAGCCTGATGCTTCGACCCCAGTGAGCGACAGCACCATCATGCTCCTGGGACCTCTTTGTGCAACCGCGCACCGATCGAAAGGCAGCCTGCAGATCCCCTTGGCCCACTGCTGACCCGCCCTCAACGAAATGTGGACATCTTCAAATTGGACTGACATCCTCCGCAATAGCAACAATCCATCTCGTCGTCATCTTGCATGTATATACTCATCGCATTATCATGTTCCTTAGACGGGGCACCGCGGGCTTCCATGGTACGGGCTGTAGCCTTTCCGCGGTGCCGCCGCTCTCCAGAGCCAAATAAGGATATTATTATTATTAAAACAGTGCAAAGGGTGGGGCGCGCGAGCGTCTTGAGACGCGATTTGCTCGGCTCAGGTTGAGACGGTCCCGCACGGCTCGTGCGCTGGCTTTGACAGTGCTTTCCTTCTCCCAGTCACAGCTGAGACGCTGTTTCTAGCAAGTCGGCCCCGGTTTAGAGCGCACGTTCGTTTATTCTACCCTTGAATATGGGCGTGACGAAAATCTCACATGCGCCTAGTTTTTAGTCACCGAGAGTTATACTTTTTCACTCTAGCGACGTTTAAACGGCTTAAATTAGTCGTGTCACATATTTAGAGCTCGCGACCACCACTACAGTCTGTTTCGAGGCCTGTGGTTGGCCCCGAGAGGCTCGCCTATTCAAACCAAAGTACGGCCAAACTCTCCCAATAAATGGCTCTGCGTGAGACAAGACAGTGGCGCACCGATACGGTTTCTTATACAAGAATTTCTCTTAAACATCTTGTGTGGCATTCGACCTAAGTTTCTAATCAATGTGAGCTTACTTGAGCACAGAGCTAAACAAAACTTCGGGGCCACAGACCGTTCTACGTTTTCTTTTTTAAGGAGGACAAGAAAATTGACAGCACAGATTCCTTCAGGCGCGAGCGAAAAAAACCGCGATCATCTCAATCCCAGTACATCTACACAATCTGCCAGCAAGCGAAGAACATTATGTTAATAAGAGAAGCCAAAAAAACAATCACCATGTATATTTCATCAATTACTGGCACTGGTGAATGTCGTCCCGTAATGATTTCAGGACCGTCGAACACACAAGCGCTTCGTAAAAACATATTCCAACGCAAAAACAAAAAGAAAAAAAAGAAACAAAAAAAAAAAAACGTGACGATCGTCGAAGAACTCGTGCGAGTTAAAACACGTGAGAACCATAGCCTCTTTTATGCTCACAAAGCCTGGCAGTTCGACGACTGAGCCATAGAGTGCCAGGTCGCAGATTTGTAGCGCGAGGAACTGGTAGCACAGAGGATCAAAGAGCCATTTCTCGGGGAACCTGGACGTCACCGCACAGCTTTTGCAGGGCAAGGTCCCGAAACACACTTCTTCGCTAGGAAGAAGTGTGTTTCTGCGTCTCGCCGCAGCGGGGTGCCAGTCCCGTGGCTCTCCTCTCATCCGTTGTCAGCCGCTCCATCTTTTCCATTTCGGCGGCCGTTTCTCGTGGCGATCTGCCAGGCTTTGTCAGTATAGACGCTTTGCAGCAGCTGTGCATGGGTGCCGCCATAACCGACCTTCAGTTTTTGTTTCCACTTATTACATTTACTTCACTTCATCTTTAGCACAGCAGGGCAGGTTATTGCCATGTTAGGTTCTACTGTGTCCTTCTCCACAGCAGTGGCCTTTCTGGAGGCTCTTCAACACTCACTTTGGTGGCTCGGCATGTGGGAAAGAAAAGTGAAGGTCAGCCATGGCAGCTGTACCCTAGCGCGTGTGTAAAGCGTCTATATAGGAGTCGCTATGTACGAACACACAGAGCAACGCTGGACGCGGGTGGGCTTTCGAATGTTAAGGTACGAAACCTTTACTCCGGAACGTATACTGAGTAACAATCACGGCAGCAGGAAGGTGCAGATGCGGTCAAGGCGTTGCGGGAGGATTATAATAGGTGGGATCGGCGCAGTGCTTTATAATATGACGTAACGCGCTCCCACTTCTTTTTCTACTGTCACGTAAACAAAATGAGGACGGCTTGCACTGATATCACATCAGCGGCCATTGTGGATGACCTTGCTTATGCGTGCGTATCTTCTTCAGTGTATATTTCGCACCTCCGAATTTATTTTTCACGACACTAACAGGTAGGAATGCCCACCGATACACTGCGATGACACCACGTGCAAGCCATATAACGAAGAAATCTACGGTGCTCTTACATTTATAATTGCGAGACAAAACATCGCGTCGTCAAACGCTTGGTTTCTGCCCAAATGTATCGCTAACGGTCCGAACCAGATGTGAAAATTTTGGAATGAACCGTTATCTTATCAAAAGTAATAAGTGATTTTCTTAAATACTGAATGGTAAAGCAGTAGCCGACGAAGCTCACAAAAACAATGGGCTGAATGGCGCAAAATACCCAGAACGAGTCCTAATTTTTTATGGAGTTAAAAAAAATGACTCAACTTTTGAATAAAATAACAGTTTGTTCTAAAAACTTGTCATCTTGTTCGAATCGCTAACCCTACAATTTGACTAAAACAGAGCTTTCGGCGATCTGTACTTTATTATTGCGGTGAAAAAAAAAAAAAAATCTGTTTTGTGAATTTGGCATATTATATTTCGTAAAACCTGACCTAGCATTTTTATTTCTTTTCACATTTGGTCAGGTGCTTTTGAAAAACGCAAGCTAGCTAGAAAAGCACACAAAAAATGTTATGGTTGTTAAAGTAACACCGGCGTTTGCCCAGGTCTCAACTGCAACGTGACCGATCGCGACAAGCCACATGTCTGCACGCTCGGCCCATACAATGCCCGAGGAAGAATGTACTCTCCAGGGTGGTTTTACGACCGAAATATTGATAAGTGTGTTTACTATGTTTTTGGTGATGAACTCGTCGACACAAAGACATACAATCGATTTTCATCTGAAAGCGACTGTAACAGCCTATGCAGAAGTGAGTGATGATTTCTATACTTTTGGGGATGGCATGTAACCCATTCAACAATCATGAGACTTGATTTTTTTTTCTTTAGAACTGGAGTTTATTCATGTTAAATATTATATAGAGGCGAAGACATTGACAGCATCTTTGTAGTTTTACGTTGGACATAACTGAGATAAACATTTTTTTCAGCGAACCAGGGGGGCTATGTTTGACAAATGTTTCGTTTCTCCTAAAAAGAAACGGAACTGGCGATATCGCATCTGATTGGTTACAGGCTCAAATTACGAAAGTTTCCTCTTTTGTCATTTGAGCCCCTAACCAACCAGACGCGATATATCCACTTCCGTCACTTCCGTTTCTTTTTAGGAGAAACGAAACATTTGTCGAACTCTAGTATTTGCTTCAAGAATTCTAAACCTAGAATAGTGCGTAAATTACACCTGTATCTAGAAAAGATCAAAATGTGGAAGTATACTGTAGCGTTGCTGCTGGGTCCCGTGCCAGAACCCACTGAAGACGACGGCGATTTACGTTTGAAATGCACTTGACCGTGACCGACAGTTTTTATATGTTCTCGTCGCAATGAACGTCACCTAAAGTTAAATTCTTTGCATTGGTAAGTGAGGTGTCCCTCGTTATCAGACCAGAAAACACGTTACCGGGAAGGACGTTCTTTGAGCCTATAGGTTCGTGCCACCGTCTCAAGAGGCTCTCGGATGGCGGACGGATTACGAAATTCAACCTCCTAAACCTCAAGGTTCCATTGGTTCCGGTATGAACTTGACGCCACATGACGCCATCACGTCCAGCCAAATACCCACGTAATGTTTCTCGCTCATTTTAGCGGGGAAAATGACGTCCTTTGACCTGCCGGCACATGACGTAAAATCACATGACTCCTGGACATCACGCGACTTGACGCGTGGGACTATGACGTCGCGTGGCGTCCGTCGTTTAAATTTGCTTAGAAGACATTCCACAGCCGCTTCGGGAAGTAACATAATGGATGTCCATTTCACCTCTAAAGTCCCGTGACGACAGGTCACGGGACATCAATTTTCCCACCCAATGTGACGGGGAAACTGAATTGGTGCGTAGGTTAGGTGACGTAAATCTTTCCGCTAAATTTAGCGTGGCAATTAAATTCATTTACACTCACGCCGTCGCAAAACAGGGGGAACAAGCCCGTAACTGCTACCGTTGTTAAATTTATATCGCGTGACCTAACTTCACGTGATGCCCGTATCACGTCTCACATGAAATTACGTTATGGCGTCACATAACCTGACGTCAGAGTGCCAAGTCACCTGATGTAACGGCATGTCAATGTTTGCGCAACTTGAGCGGGGAAATCCACAGACAAGTGAACGGACGGACCGACTGACGTAAATATTTTAGCGATAGGGAGTTCAGATAAAAAGCATTCCACGTTTTAAAGAAATACTTCAACGAAATTTGACATATACCCATCGTGTTCAGAAAAAGACTGAATATGATCCGCAATATCCGTAAATAAAAATCACGCGTTTGTATTTGGAGCCTGACGGCTGTATTTTTCTTTATAAACGGCCCACTATTGTAAGTGCTCGGAGAGCAGCCAGCAGAGAGCACGTGACATCCGGCGCAATCCTGGCGTAGATTGTCTCGGGACGAGCAAAGCTGCGGTGAGGCTGACGTCGACAAAATGTCCTAGCTAGGGTGCCTACATGTTTCCGTTCCGCTTTAGGGTGGCGCCAACTTCTTGTTACCCTTTCCCAGATCCTCTCCCACCGCCATTTTTTCCCACTTCTTATTTCGCTAAATGGAAACAACGTTGAGTTTCTGTAGTCTTGAAAATCTGGCAACTCTGTGAGGCCACTTCCGTTTCCGTTCATAGGACGAGTCTGAGGCTCAGCGGGTTGGCGGTCGTGGTGCCTGTCGCTGTCTGTCGCTTGATAACAGACATCCACGCCGTCCTTCTTTCCTGCTTGGTGGGGAATCTATACAACACTGCGCCATTTCTGGAGTTCCCGCGACAAAATGGAACGCAATAGACAAGCGTTGCACGCCGAAACCTCGCCGTCGGAACGAAAACGGTGAGCGCTCCCTAGCCCTAACGAGGATTAGCGTTGTGCGAGTGTGACAAAATGGTCGACAAAAACAGCGGAGGTTGCCATGGTAACGAGATAGGCAACACTGGTTTGTCGGCAACAGGTATCGCAAAGGTTGTCGCCACCCTAAACAGCGGAGCGGCGGACACATGGAGGCACCCTAGTCCTAGCCGTTCCAGCTACCGAAGCGGCCGAAGCACGCCAGCGATCGGGCCACCGCAACTAACCCCAAAGCTATCCGAAGTTTGAGTGACGAGTTAATCTTCTATAATCTTGTAGAGGGACAATAGCGGCGTCCATGACACACAAAATAGAGTCCCAGTGAGAGGAGAGTTCCTCCTTCCCCTCTTCCCTCGTGGTGGCCAGAGAGCTGGCGGGATGACGTCAGGTTCAAGACATGTATAGTTCTAGGCCAGACAGGCATCGTCCTTACCTGTCAAGGTTCCTAGACGGGCATTACAAATGAAGCTTTAGCGACATCCTTATCAAGCTTTGCTAATCGTTCATTTCGTTTTAAGATTACTTCTCGTGTTGTTTTTTTTTTTTTTTCAACAAGATATTGGCGTGTTCGATGTGATACTTCTCCCTTGAACAGGTATAGACCAACAAATAAACGCCGAAATTTCGTTGTAGTATACCTTTAAAACAGATCTGTAGAAGTACGCAGAGAGGAAATAGTTTAGAGGTGCTGCCGAAGCGAGTTCCAGGACCGACGGGAGACGATGATGATGATAATTTAAACTTCACATGACCAGTTCTATACACGGCGTTAACGTTTCGTACTGTGCTTGTCCTCTTGCGCCTGTACTCACACGCGCTCTCGTGTGCTATGGAGACGCCAAACGAAGCCACGCTTGCGAAAGTAGCTTTGACATTGTTCAAGCGCTGCGTGAACTATAGCCTTGATTGCCTAGCATAAAAAAGTTGACGCTAAGTATAGTCCGTTCAAATCTTGTCCGGACGCTATGAACGTCACCTGAGAAATTTAAGTTGTTATAGTAGGTCAGTCGGCAAGAGTAACTGATTTTAGGCCAAGTAATTTCGTGCATTTTACTATCATTTTCGGTTTGCGATGATGACAGGACAGTGCAAAAATAAACTGCACTTAACTATTTTACACAAGAAAGTTATTCCAGTTCTAGAGCATAATTGGCTACGAATATTTATGAGGTATTTTTGCTTTAGTTTTACATTTACATGTGATAGAAGAGCAGTAAATAAAATGCACAATCGAAGGAATTATTCCAAAAATACTTGGACGTTTTGATTTCTAGTGACGGTACCAGCTTTCGAATCACATATTAATTGAGCTATGTGAAAAGTTTAGGGAGGTAACAGATTTTAAGTATTTACAAGATAATGAAACCCATCTGTTGTATTTATAGTGTATTAAACCGTATTTGTTCTTCACCTATAGGTCATGTTCCAAGTTATTGTTTCGTGGAGCCAGGTAACAGCAGAGGCAGAGCATCTCATCGCATGTGGACCTATAACTCCAAAAATGGAAGTTGCAACCGTTTTATCTGGGGTGGCGATGACACAATCGGCAAAAATGTATTCCCGGACAAACCAACATGTGAAAGAACGTGCAGAGGTAAAGGTTTTAGACCACATGCCCAATGATTAGCATATTTATTGACTAAAATGTTATTCTTTTTCGGATATGAAATGCGTATACCTCAAAGAGAGATCTGAGATAAGTGTCAATTTCGATGATTTTTCATAGTTGCCGTCCAGTATAATACAAACACCGTGCTTAATGCGTACACTTTACACATCTCTAATACGAGGTTAAATGTGATGAATGCGATTGGCGGGAAACGACAAGTCTAATTAGCATACAGGGCTCTGTACCTTATTATGAGAGAGCGATGCAATACCCTTTTTAAATTAGTTAATACACCTGTTTTGCGGACACCAAAAATGCGTTCGGAACGAATTCTTTTAAATAGGCAATGCAACGCCTTTTGGAATATCCGAATAACTTTGGGAGTTCTTGCTTGCGTGTACTAGTTTTAATGTCAAAATAGGCCGAAATCGCTGCTGCCGCCACGCTGATTCTCGAAGAAATGCGTTAGACTTTCGCGTAACTGTTATACATATATAACAAAACAAGAAGGGGGCAGGCAACCTCTCAGAAAATTTCCGCGGGGTGAACATTCCCGAAACCCTTTTCCTCCCAGTTGCCATGAGATCAGATGACTTAGCGTGTGCACGAAGGACGTACGCGCGATACTTGGAAAACGGCAAAGCCGTTTTGTTATTGTGCATGTATCTTGTGCGTACAGGGGCGACGATACCTTGCGTTTTATGGCCCGGTGACACAGTAATGGCGCGCAAAAAGCGGCGTGGCAGGCTCAAGTTGTGCTGCCGACAGACAGCGCAACGCGACAAACGCGAGAATGCGGCTCCGTCGCCGCGGCGCCTGGACCCTCTCCGTACAGCGATTGTCCATTACGGCACGTACAAATGCAATATGAACGGTAATCTGGGGAAGCAACCTTGAATAACAAAGCAAGCGAGTCAAAACACTAGAAAATTGTGCATTAGAGAGGCTCGCGTCGCGCTAAAGGAAGCGTAATGTAAACTTTCTGAAGATTGTCTGCTAAAACCGAGACCCTGCTCTGCGAGCCTGCGGGGAAGCTCGGCGCGTAACTTCGGCGCCTGGTGAGGTAGGTGCCCATCGCCGATGCCGTGCCGTTCAAGACGTTGTTGAACGCGTTTAGGAATTTGTAGGTTTTAAGTCTTTCTCAAGTATTTGAACCAGGCTAGTCAAATAGGCAGTCCCACAAATGCGCCTACGATACCTACGGCATGTTTGTCATTTGTTGTAGGAAAATGTGCCCTTTCTTTTAACCCAACGGAGCAGGAAGGCATGCCGGTCCCGTGTAAGAAAATATCAGGAGGTACTTCCGATACTCCTCGGAGGTGATACTTTTAAAACATGCGGTACTCACTCAGGGTCCTTAAAAACAAGCAAAAACAATTGCCAACTGGGAGTAACCTACACCCCTCGGAAGTTGGGCCATTATTGGTTTCTGTTTACCTCCGAGCATCCTGTATAATTCAAAGTATTGGAAGATCGTGTTTCGCCAACGTTATCGCTTTGAGAGTGTGCCACAAGAAATATCGAGAAGAAGCAGAATGTGAAAGGAGCATTTATTAACAAGTTTTATAATATCGTTTTTTTTTATCACAATATTTATGACATTGTATTAGAAGGAACAAGCGCTATGCGTATCTTAAGACGGTGTCAGAAGCCTTCGCGAATGCTTCGAGCAGACCAGTTCGCAGAGGGTGTCAGTACTTCACATAGCGTTCAGCTTATAATATATCAGCTATTAATTTAACTTAAATATATATCTTTTCATAAGAAACACATGACATCAGTTGGTGCTTGTTTTCAATTCGTTCGTGAATACCAACTTATTCTTAGGTTTTGTCGTACGCACCTTATTTGTCGTAAGATCATTTTGTAAACTAGCTATGCTACCTGTTGCGGACGATGAAGACAAGGCAGACCGGACATACAGATATGGGCCAAATCTGTTCTCGTCCATCATGACCACTGGTGATGTGGCGATGACATTGTCCTCATTAATGCCATCATATCCACCGCTCTCGTCGAGTTAGACGGACATCACACACGCGAGGCACTTCCGCCGGCTCCGGGATATTCTACAGTCCTCGAGTACTTCGACTAAGCTAGACTGTAACACGTTGAGGCCACCCGGTGGAAAACCTCCTAACTACGGTACGCTTGGCCGTGCGTGACATGATGACGTCAAAGCCGCGCCGGATCTGCCAAATTTCCCGAGATGCATCATGCTCTTTGACGGCTGATTATGAAGCGCTCACCAAAATTCCGTAATTTAGAACGAATCATATAGCCATCTGCTTAATATACAACCATACGTTTATTATTACGGGTTTAGCTGATCCTATTTGACTTATCTCTCGATGTTATCAAGACATCTTAAGTTTCGATTCAGTATTCCTTTAAGCGAATATGTGAATCAGAGGTGAACATACAATTAGATGCAAAGGTGCGAGCGAGCTGGGCAAGAATGACGAAAATAATCCCTGGAGAAGGGGAACAAGGGGGGCAACGGACAAACACAAGTCTCCAAACACAGCTAGGTGACTGGTGCCCGACAGAAAAACTACGCCTGGTCCTGGTATCGAACCAGGGACCTCTCCATTTCCAGTGGAGTAAGCAGTCTTGAGTGTCCTCCTGTATTTTAATTCTTTACTTCAACCGCGATTGCGTGGAGAGAAAAATAGTGCGTGTGTCGTAGGTTATACACGCCAAGGCCTAATTTCGCGCAGTATTTGCCGAAGGTTCAAAATTGTTGCACTTCCCATTTAAGGGAGGAAAAAAACATGCGTGTCAACTATAGGTGAAGTGGAACGCGAGTAACACCTGAGCTTAAAGTGCGCGGACGTTTCACTGATTACACTCTTGCAGTGCAAGCAGGCGGTCTTGACCTTTTTAAAAATCAACAAAGCTTTCCGCTGAAGCGTCCCTCTTCTAAAATAAGGGCGCAATCATAATGGTACAATAGATTCCTTTCAAAAGTCTGCCCTCTGTTGGTAGCTGTGGAATCCTTGCAACATGGCGGCCATAGATGACACAGCACAACTAACACTACGATGTGATGGATACAAACACACAGCGCCAAAAGCGCAAGGTCATAGTACCCGTTGTCTGCCAGTGTGTATGTTATCATCGGTGCATTATTTTTACGGTTCATCTAATACGTTAAGAGTTAATTGATATGGCATTGACTAGAGGACTGTAAGATGGCATATTCGATATTGAAGAGCGTTTTGAGCTCGACCCAACAGTCCGGGGTTTAATTTAATTGAAATAAATAGCACGAGCAAGGTTTTGTTCCAAGGAAGAAGCTGAACAGTCAGAGGTAGTTAAAGACACGTTTCCTTTAGCAGTAACGTGTAGATTAGAGATCGGGTAAATACAAAAGTCAAAACGAAGGAGCTAGAAATGTGGCAGGTAGGATTTGTGGACTCGGCTACAAGCCGATTGTCGACTAAAGCCTATCCGTCTATAACAAAAAGAAAATTGACCTAGCACCTCACCAGTCGTTCTGTCTTATTTTCGTTTGTGCCGATATTCCAAACTCTAAATTTACGTACGCGCTTCCTTTCCGTCATATTTTAAGCCTGTTCAGCCTGTTCAGCTTGAGAGCAATTCGGCTCTTTGAGAGCCGAATCGCTCTCAAAGAGGTGATGACAGGACAGTGCAGAGGACAGTTACATTGGCCACTGTATCATTGGAGCTTCTTTTCAGACCGGCCTTCTAACATGACTATCCGCAGTTCGATCGAAAGCAAATTAAATTGTTGCGTATTTTTTTATACAGCCGAAAGTTAGTCTGACTCACTGGCGTTTGGTGTCTTAGCTGTAGATGAGAAACTTAGCCAGTGTAGTACAACCGCTAGCCTGCTGCTGAATAGACTAGCAGTAGTAGTGATACACGACCGCACGCAAGTACGATGCTCATCCAGATAGAAACGGGTAGAGGTGGGGATTAATCCCAGGATCCCTGGGTCCTGCAGATCGAGCTTTTGCTCCACGTGCTCCCAGCTGGTGTACGCTAGCCCACTCGGCGACCGATCTCCCTGCCGTTTGATTGATTGCGCCATAATCGCTCAAGCGATCTTATTAAACTATTTAGTGTGAAGCACAATGTCAAACTGTGATCGTACACATAATATCGTCTCGCTGTTACACCATTGTTACGCGAAACACATGGAGGCATCGACCACGATTTCAGACATCCTTTACAACGCACAACACTACCATGACGATGTTAATGAATCATGGAAATACAAAACCCTGTTTGTCGTCTGATGGCACTCGGTAACAAGAAACAGACCCAAACGTAGCGCAGAAGACGCGCAGGCGCTAGGCAGGAGAACCTACCTTACTTGGACGCAAAGTTGCGGAGACGACCGTTTTAGCTCGGTGTACGTTGTACTACTGGCACTGCTCTGGAACTTCGCTGTTTATGGAGGATTTGTTTGTTCGTTGTTTAATTGTTTACTGATACAGTTAGCCCAGAAGAACCGATACAGGGTGGAGTTTAGCACTCAATAAGATAGAAAACAAAATATGCATATTGGACCAATACTTTCGCCATATGCACAAGAGTTTAAACACAACCCACATTAATGTTTTAAAACATTGTTTCGCACACAATTAAGCAAGCACGACCAATCTGCTCACAACTCTAAGTTGAACCAGAAAGAGTTCAATAAGCTCAAACATGTAAACCAGCTAAAACTAAATACAGTACAAAGTCCACCCTGCACTATTGGACGCTATGCGGGAGAGCACATTATTTTCTAGTGGGCATGGGGAGTCCATTTTAATTATTTCACAGGGAAGAAAGTTCCAATCCTCTGTGGTTGGCTTGCTTGTTTGGCAAAACTTAGCGATAAAAGCGTCAATGCAATCGAGATGCTCTCCGGGTTTGAACTGGGGACTGAATTACAGGAAATCCTCGTTGCTGCTGACACTCAGTCAGCTCAATGGCGTTTATCGAAAAATGTGTGCGATGTGCCTGGAAAACGAAACGAAAAGAAGATGAGGCGGCGGGGAGGACCTTTCCTCCCGTGAGTCTGGAGAAGGAAAAACATATCGTTTCTTCCTTCTTCCCGTGTCTGCTTAAAGGGGCCCTGCAATCATATTTACGCGTCTACCTTTTTTGCCGTTTCCACGTCTCTTGGGGTTCGGGCAAGCCAGCGGGTACGGAGAGAGTAACTAAATATCAGTGCGTCATATTTTAACCGGACGACGCGGAAACCTCCTCCACCGACAAGGGCGACCCGCGGTACCGAAAGCGCGCAAAATGTGACGTCTTTGGTCCTGGGCTTACTACTGGTCAGAACCGCTAAAAGAGTCTTTTTAGTCGAAATACAAAATATAAGTGGCGCGAACCGATTCAATTATTTATAAAAGTAGTTTTTGTCCAGAATTTTAGATCAGAAAAGAATCAAATGCAGTTTATAAAGTACGGAAACAAGAAATGACCCGTCGGCATACCCGCCACCAAGCGGTGGAAAAGGCGGCGCATACTAGAAAGGAGTAGTGGGATCAGGCGCCGACACGGAAAGGTCCCGGATGTACGCGGCGGCGCTGCGGCCGCAGGGACTGAAGGACCCGACCGGCTTTGAGCGTTCCCAAGGCCTTCGGCGAGCAGCTTTGTCTGTCGGTTTGGCCGTTTCGCGGTATGGCAGGGCGAAGTGGCTCCCATTCTGAATTGATCTTTACCCCGTGTTTGCTGTCGGTTGTGGCCAATGAAGTGTCATGCCGAATTAGTGTTTAATCGCACAGCAAATGCAATGAGAGCCGCTCTAGCTGCCCGCTACATACAGCCTATCCAAAATACGCTTTAGTGGCGCCCTCTCGCGCCGTCAACACGGAGTGCGGCAGCCGTGAGGGCTCGCTCAGCTCACTACCCCTCGTCTAGTTCACGGCCACTCAAGCAACCAAGGACGCCACGAAGGAGGTTATTTTTTGCTTGTTTTTGTAATTTAAATTCGCCTATAACTTTTAAACTAAAGCGAAATTCGAGAAAATAAAAGTTTCTTGAAGTTACTAGGTACTTTCAGTGCGCTCAGGTTTGGTGCAAATTAAAAATTAGTAAAACGTCATTGCAGGGCCCCTTTAAGAGTGCGTCGGTAGAAGTGATAAAAATGCGGCGATGTTACAACTTTTCTTCTTTTTTTTCTTAGTGTGGAAGTGGAAGGAACTCGTTGCAAAAAGTAGCGGATAATATTTTTTTATGCTGGTGTTGTTTCCTTAGTAACCCGTCTTGAGTAGTTTTCACCACGAATATATACTTGAACTGAAATACATCAGTTTGCCTATTTAAAAGTGTCTGCTGTCGGCTTGATTGTATCGAGAGGATAGAAATGTCCGTCTGAGCAACGGTTTCTATATGATATTTTGATGCATCTCTTTACGTTTTTCAGAGCCTGACATGGGCGAGTGTGCTAAAAAAGTTGCACTTTGCAAACGTGAAAATGGTGCCTTCTTCCGATTCAATGACACAACCCAAAAGTGTTACTTCGACGATAAAAACGAATGCCAAGAAAGCGAGAACGCCTTTCAGTCTGTCGAGGCATGTTACCGCCACTGTGGAAGTAAGTACAATTTAATATTTTAGAGAAATTAAATTGAGAGAATTGATGAATGTAGGATAACAATATCCAAATAGCTTTGCTCAAGAAATTGTATGTGACTCTACTAGAACGGAACTGAAAAGTGCTTTTTTGTCATTGTCACAGAATCTACGGGTCTTAACTAAAGCTTATTTTATGAGGAAACTAGTTTTGTTTAGTAATAGAGTAAGTCATTAAAGTTTTCGTTATGGGAGCATTCTACCGGGCATCATTCGTCTGCATAATTAGTTGAAATAAATTTGAAATTAGGATAAGCAATTTGTTTAATGCCGGAATCTTCGGACGTTTTGGCTAAGGCGCCGGATTGAAGACCTGTCGCCGTGTCGAGGGCCGCAAAGTACATAATACAATACAAATTAGGGAATACTAAACAAATATGCCTAAAAAAGCATTTCAATATAAACATTTAGACCAGAACAGTAATTAAAAAATATAATGTGAATGAATAGGTATAGCTCTTATTTAAATGCAATATATGTTGCTAATTGTGATATTACGAAGTAATTTTGACCCAGACAGCTCACCAGGCATAAATCAAGGTGCATAGAAACTTTGGCAAAATTATACAGGGCAGAAGACTAACGGCAGTGCTAAATCTCATAATTGAAAGAAAACCTGAGACTGGGACAAATAAAAAAAAAAGGGACAGCACGACACAGAATTTTGAGATTCTGTGTCGTGTTCTCTGTTTTTCTGTTTGTCCCAGTCTCAGGTTTTCTTTCAATGATGCTTCCCAACCAGCTCGCCTGCGCAATTTCCCTCCTTGTCGATCTCATGACTACAGTATGCAAGAGCTGTGACACTAGATACTAAGCACGATATACGCGAAAACGCAAAGGAATTGTATCATAGTTATATAGACATGAAGCAGGGAACTACCAGTAGTAATGCTGATGATGAGAGTGTGAAATAAAAATTATGGCAGAACAATCCGCATTTGGATGGGGTATTCGTTTTCCCAAATATTTTTGATATCTTCAACGCGCTTTAATTGTACCACGCGAAGCCCTCTTATTTTTTTTATTGTTTTTACGCGCGTTTATTTCTTGGTTTGTAGCAACAGGCTTTGGGCCATTCGCCACTGGAAAGACCGCGGCCATCCGTGTGCCGTTCGGAGCGCCTTTGCGGGCCGGAACTGGCTCGCAGACCAGGGTTCGGAGAACCCTGGTTTAATGCACGCTCTCTCGTAAATTTTTTAATGTTTTTTCAGATTTTGTTAGTTGTGTGAAAAAGGAACCAGTCAAAATTCTGGCCATGTCAGTGTTTGCAAAAATTTAAACGTTTAAAATTATTTTTTGTCTAGAAAAGCTACGCTCTATATGATTGCTGTTCCAAGAAATTAAAGAGATGATGACTGCCACAAAATAAAGGATATCATAGATAACTAAGCCACTTGAAACCATTTCTTCTTACAATTTATTTACTAAAGGTGTTGCGTAAACGATGTACTAATTTCGTGCATGAATTTAATCTGAATGCGGGGAGCTCGGATAAATTCATTCAGTATGGCCACCTTATTTGAAAACATCGGTTACGTCGTCTGCCTGCAAACCCGTCCGTATTAAAATATGCCCGTGTTCCTAATGTAACAGATAGCAGATTGCGACTGCTCCAAACCAGAGTTGACTCTTTGAGCACCTCAGTTTTCTCTCTTATGTTTGCCTGCGCGTTTCGAGCCGACGAACAGCCGAAATCGCCCTTTCTCGGAATCGCCTGCTGATACGGGGAGGAAACAGGTGGTAAAAGAAATAGGCAGAGACCGAAAAAAACGGGAAAGCATAGTGTGGCACAGCTCGGTTCGAGAGCAAAGAACCAGAAAGCGTTCAACGCGTTGAATTGCTCGAAGCTCATTTGTTGAAATTTTTAAATCTTCAAAATAATGAACATCGGTTCGTGTATTATATAACTAATGAATATTTATACCACTATTAACCTCCTTCGTTTATTGTATGTGTCGTGGCCCCCTTAAAGTTCGGACGTTAATTCTAGGGCTTTCTCATTAAAGCAACAGCGTGGCTGTAGCTATATTTACACCTCATATAAATTCATCTTATATTAAACTATGACGTAAAATTATACACGATTTAATAACGTGTTGAGAACTACTTTTTACAAAAACGCGTTGAATAAAGGGGCTGGAATGCTTGCATATTCGAAGTGTTTTTCGCCTTTTCCGTCTAATTTTTTTATCATTTCCTAATATGTCATTCTTCTATATTTTCCCTTTAATCCCCCTTTCATCGTTCTCTTAAGCAATAAGTCGTATGTTCATTTTTTTTACGAACATGTAACTTATGTATGTACCAATTTCAAATTATTCTGCCTCCAGAACCAATTAACGCTTTACACTAGCTCATTATTGTCGAAATGACATATGATACCCAGTAGTATTCATTTGGGCATAATCTTCCTTTAATTTGTCGCCTCTAGGTTTTTTGTGTTTTTTATAAGGAGGACATATTGGCAGTATAACACACAAGTGAAATCTGCGGTGCGTGTTCATTTAAATCAACTGTCGAGTAAATGTGCCGTTTATATTATCCTTCTATATTTGCATGCTCTCCCTCCTGAATAATCCTTATATGGTTTGGGTTCATGGGTTTCGTGAAGTATTTAGTTTCATAGATAGCGTGATTTACCCAATGTCGTGATGCATTTTCTAGGATTTGTGACAAATAAATGTGAGCTACCAATACAGAATATAAGCCTTTGTGCCACTCTTGAAAAAAGGTATGGCTACAATAAAAATAAAAGTGCGTGCGAAGAAATACTTGGTTGTGACGACGGTGGCAACTCCTTCCCGACTGCGAAAGAATGCTGGAACACATGCGCAAGTAAAATGATTTTCTGCTTAGATTGGACATGTGGAGTCTGATATTTTGCCCTTGTGGTTTCTTGTAGCTGACGAGAAAATTCTAGGACAGCTTGTTCATGACATTTGGGTAGTCGTATTTCTGTACTGAAAAATACGTGATTCATGAATGCATTTTAACGTAGAATCCGTTTTAGGGGATGCTGTTTAGAACATGACCGAGTAAACAATCGATACAAACTGAAGAACGGACTTGACGCCATAAGCGTGATGGTGGTCACGTGGCAACCCGTGCGAAACAACACAGCACGTCACGTGACGTGTTGCAGCATGAGCGTTTCGAAAAAAATAAAACAACAGAATCTCACAACAATTACCGACTTTGAGCACCACGTGATATGGCGCCTTTATGACATGGATTTCGCAATTAATATTGGACATATATATAGAAACCAATGATTATATAACCTACTTCTACCAAAAACCCATCATCAACATCACTGACAAGATTCAGTTGAAAAACAAGCAAAAATATTTGAACAGTCACTGGACTTTAGGGTTTATGTTACAGTGCGTAATCTGGATTGAGTCATTTATTATTTGTTAGTATTTGTAGCAAGCGAATGAAGTCAACATTTTAATTCTCGTGGAAATGGAGAGTGCTGGTAAAGTTAGGGTGTGGGAGGAGAATTACATAAATACATAAATATAGGAGAATTACGTATATAAACAATAATGTAATTATCACACACCGTGACATTTTAATATTTATTGTTAATTAGAAGACACATTTATATTGAAATCAATATTATAACATAAAAACGTGCACGTGGTATGAAATTCCATTGCTCCAGGTAGTCAGGAAAATAAAAGCGTTGATATATATGATTAATCTGAGGGCGTGAAGACTTCAAGAAAAAAGTCAAGACACTCGCAATTAAGATTTTGTTTTATTCGTCGCCTCAAAAACGGACGTTGCGACTGGGAGTGGACGGTCTCAGGTGCGGAACCAGAAGTCGGGGCTGTGGCTCGCAGATCGCAGAGACCCGAGGAAACAGACCTCGAGTGGGATTAATGAAGAATAACTTTTATGTACAATGAATATACAGGTAGCTGGTCGACAATTTAATTGGTGTATTCGGGCTCCCTTGACCCATCTCATATAGCCCTCCGAGGTCAATATAACACACAATCACCAGCCCACACCGAAACGAGCTGATATGCTTTAAAGTATAAGCATAATCTTTATTTTATTTTAATATACTGTGAACCTATTGTTCATTGACTGTTTTCTTCTTGACAACTGCAGCAGTGTAAGACCTCAGAACCTGACATGGTGATACTTGAGGTTAAACGAAACGATAGAATAGCACCGGAATATATTACATCTTTTGATATTCTTTTTAACATAAAATACGTAGCGCTCTTTTGTCTTCAATCCTCAGTATATTGTAGTTCGACTGATGTGCATTTGAAATATTGTTTGTTGGAAAGTTAGATAAGAAATTGTGTCACTCATTGGCATAAAGATAGTATAGTATAGTAAAAATTTTACGAAAGGCGTTTGAACATATTTCGGAGCGATATTTATAAAAAAAAAAATGTGTTAGACAGGGCGCTTTCGTCACCATCTAATTATGAGACTCGGCGAGCATTAGATGAGGGATAATCTTTTTGTAAGTTAGTTAATTAACTCTTTTAATTATTGGTTTTAGGGGTCATGTGAGGAGTATTGACGGAAATTACTATAAGAGACCAGACCTATTTAAGAAATTATCAAAATTGTAACATTGTTTGTGTTCCTATAACAACCGATCAGTTTTTGGCGTTTTTTCGGCCGACTTGAAAACTCAGCTCAAAAGGAGTGCCGCGAGCACTGCCCAAAATGACGATTGGAAAAGCTACTTGGTTGTTTCAATAACGTCGACCCTATCTTGACAGCGTGTCCTTAGTGGCTGTGCCAACGACAGTAGTAACGACATGACTGAAAAAACACTGTCACTATTTTAAGCGTCATTTTTGGCATGCTTGCAACGCTATTTATGCGCGCAATTTTTAATTAGGTCGAGAAACATAAAAATTAATCAGATAATATTTAAAGTTTATCCCCACTCGCAAAATATTCAAATTAATCTGTCGTCCAATGATAATTGCCGTCAGTATCTCAATTAGAATGCTACCTCTAGACCAACAATTTAAACGTTAATTGAAAGAAATAACATAATTAGTTAAATTATCCTGACGATTATTTTATTGTATAATCTTCCTCAAACCTAATAAATATAAACTGCGAAAACCGCTCTCGCGTAATTTTCACCCATCCTAAAAATATATGTTAGCTTTAACATAAAACATTTGTATTGAAATACATTATTACACTCTAAAATGTGCACGGAAAAAACAATAATATCAGTTTGCATTGAAGTCGCATTTAAGTGATGTATATATCAATCAGCATCAGTGAGAAACTAATGAACAATTAACCAATTACAGTCCGTTGTCATCCCGTGCTGCAGCAGTAACTCACCGCCATGTTTATATTTGTTTGTAGAAGACACAGGTAGCCGATGTCTCATGAAACCAGATAAGGGAAAACTAGGAAATTGGATTGGAAGAACCAGGTGGTACTTTGATATAAATAAAAATGAGTGCGAAAAAACTAAACAAACAACATTCTGGAAAGGAACCGGCAAAACGAACCTATTCGCTACTAAAGAGGAATGCGAGGGACTTTGTAAGCGTAAGTGAAACATTTTATTCTGATACGGTCACTTCAAAATAGTATTCATGGGAACTACAGTGTGTGAAAGGCATCATGCTTCAGTTATGATAACGTTTTTAAAATGTGTATCTAAATAAACACAATTAGCTTAAACAAAATTTTCTTCAATTTTACTGCTAAGTAACATAGCCTCTACAAACCACAAGAGTGGAAATATCTTCTAAATAATATATAAAACTGCTAAACCTGCACTTGGTGAAATATTTATTATTACATACCTACATCGCGATATTTCACGGTGATCATCAATGATACCCCTAACATGTGACCTCTTATTTCTTAGTGTAACGCAGGTTTTGTTTCTGAAAACGAATTTAGCTCATGAGCAATCACATCAGGATGACCGGCTGGATAGCGGTGCATTTAAGGAACGAGAAAAATCCCGTCCTTGATACTGCCCGCGTACGCTGCCAAAAGGGACACGCAGGCGGCATTGTAAATGTTGGCTACAGTGAATTGTACGCTGTAAACAAATTCGCAAAAAAATTGGCGTTTGCAGATAGAAAATAAAATTTTCACCGAATTCGCTTTGAGGTGATCAGTGTTACCTTCTGAATTTTCAAGGCGTGGTTCTCTGTCTGTAAAAATGAGACCACCTAGCTAGACAACAACAACGACTGACGTGCTCGCAGATGACCGACTTTTGAATTTATCTTGCAGCGCCATCTCTCAATAGGCGTTGCGAGCAGACAACAGCCCAGGTAACACGCCAGAAAAACTGCTAACTTGGCACAAGCTTGGCCATCTTAACGACCTAACTTGGGCCTAATGCGGTTTTGCTCTAGGAAGTTAGTTTATGCCAGAGTTCTTTCTCCAGGAATTCTATGGCGTTTCTCTTGCTCGCCACATAATTACCAAGGTATTGGACTTAAGCCAATGTTGCCACGTATGACCCCCAAGAATCAGCAGTGAAGCCTAAACCTGACAGCTATAGCAATTTGGGTCCCAGGTTTTCAAAATAAGAACTGAACAACCAAAAGCAAAGCATATCTCTGGCACGTTTTTGCTGATTTAGGCCCAAATATGCCAGATGACAACAAAACTACAGGCGGCGAAGCCAAACGTTGGCTCCTGTTTGGCAGATGGGCTAACATAGAGAAACGGTGGCCAAAGAACGACAAGCGTGGCTCTATTTTTGATCCTTCGGGATTTTTAAGGTCCTCAATTCCCGGACAAAAACTAAATTTTGGCCTAAAAGAACTGTACTACCTGAGATATTGCGTCATCTGCTCGCTTCGAATTTCGGCAGATGGGGCCACCGGTGGCATTCATCGCTAACTCGGTCATCTACGAACTCGTCCACAGTTGACTATGCAAGTTTGTAGGCATTAATTTTTACAGGAAGATGACTGTCCCTTGGAGTTTCAGAAGTTAAAGCTGCCTTCCTCAGCGAACATTCGGTGAAATTTCGGGCTTCCTATGTGCAGGCGCCGATTTCTCGGGCTCGTTTTACAGCTTATGATTCATTGGAGTCACCGTATTGTCCCTGACTGCCTCAAAGGCGCCGTTTAAACCAGGCATTTTATTTACGAATTACTAATCGACACTGCATAGAAATTACATAGGCCTAAAATACCCATTTTTGATAAAAGTCAGTCCTGATACAGGTCTTGATATATGTACAATTTACACACTCATAGGAAGCCTTGAAAGGAACTTACCGTTAACAAGGAGAAACAAAAGGAAAACCAAATGAGTACAACTGAATACTGAAGACGACTAAAGCAAGCTCCAGCACGTAGGCGTATACTACTGGGTTCCAAACATTCATCTGCAACAATTACAAAAAGTTATAAAGTTAGACAAGAGCACTAGGCGTAGAGATGACAGTACGCATATTTACAATTATAAATATGAGTACCGTGCTTCAGTACAAATGTTACGCAACGTTGTTACTGATTTTAATTGAAACACATTTTGCATAACCTGAATTTATTATTGAAGGTAATTCCCACCGTCGAAATTAATTTCTAACACGCTTCCTCTTCCCCCAAAGCCTCACCGACACACCTCCAAGCTGAGCCACCCCCCCCCCCCCCCCCAAAACCCCCCAACCTTTTCTACACAAAGTGCACAGCCTATTATGGTACACACCTTCTGGAGCCCCTGCTTGAAATTTGAAACACCCCTGCAGATACAAAATACTGGAAAAACACGTGCTCATAGTTATTAAGGCGTTTGAAATATATTAAAATAGATTTGAAATATAAAAATATACCACCGCGCCAGCAGCAGCCGTCGGAGCCATCCGCCATTCTGGCCAAGGAATCGCTAGCAACGTACGGTGGGTTTCATTCGAATAGCGAGGTCCGTTTCTTTTAATCCTGGTGCACGTTACATGGCGCACCCTGCATACGCTGTACGGAATATGTAAGAAACCATCAGAGGCGAGAGGGGTAAACTATAATTTTGGTCAGCATGGATTCAAATTTACCTTCGTGAAGGAATAAAGTGCTTCAGATGCCACTTTAAAATTGGTTCTATATTAGAATGCCACCAAAGGCGAGCTAGCCTCTAATTTTACCAATCGCTTAATCGATGTGTAATCACGTGATAATTATTCTTAAAATAATACACAAAATTAAAAAAGACTGGTTTAAATGGTGAAGGTCGACATCTTAAATATATGAAATAAAACAAGCCACGAGCTGCGTGTGTGTGTGTGTGTGTGTGTGACCGTTTTGTTTTGTTCTCAAGTATCGGGCTATCAACATGTTGAATTTTCACAAGCTCGCCCATATCTATTACACTTCTATCAGTTAAATTTGTTTGCTCTATTTTCTAGCTGTGCACGCGACTACTGAGTCTTCGACGGAAGAAGAGGATCTCTAAGATGTCCGAATGAAATGTCACTATAATATATCCAAGAATTTACACTTTCTATTTCTAAATTTAGAGCGATTTTAAAATAAATCTGTGACACAGTTTCGGAATAATCATGACAAATAAACCTTTTTTTTAATACACCGTCTTATGTATGAACCTTCACTTCTATAGTGATTTGTGCCATGAGCTTCTTAAGTTAAGGAACTTGCAAACATGCATATCAGGTAGCATAACATCGGGAAAACAATAAACTTCATTTAGCGCTACACTAAACATATACCGAGTGCATCTTGACAAAAGCCGGTAACCTGTGACTTTTATGATAATAGCAGAGAGTAATGTATAAGGGCTGCCCGGCTGTTGTCACCGGCAGCTGGATGACTCCATCATATGTTCACTGGCGTCGTAGAGCTGAGTGAACGTTGCGCGGTACATTTATATTTAAAATTGACTAAGATTATAGTGCTTTCAAAACATTTTTGGTTAAAATTAGGTAATAATGAAGGGGGACATTTTTCCAGCTCGACGCCCTAGCTGTAGCAGGAAATGTCGAAGAGGGCCAGGCTAAGCCGTCAGATGTTTTCAAAAGCACGTGTTGATAACGTTCATCACAATCAAGTGCCTGGGTTGGCAATAATCAAAACATATGCTGTGCTTAAAACACCGTTCTAGTTTAATAGTCTCGCTATAAGAACTACTAAGCTACAAATTCGAACACAAATATTCGCGGGCGGAGTCACTGTTATCTTGCGCGAGTCACCTGCCGACACAAGCGCGAGTCGATGGCTGACACATTGGTCTACGATCCACCCGGCACCGCGTGGGGAGAGTGTGTTAGGCACTGCATCTCGGTGCATGCACGTGAAGTGAAAGCTCAGGCTGCAGAACTCAAGAATCCTGCATGTAGTCCCCGCCCCTGACTCATTTCAATCAAAATGAGTGTCGTACTGGTGTGTGGCCATGTATCAACACTTCCTGATGAACGTTATAGCTACCAGGTAAGCAGTGGCACTACACTGGCCAAGTGTTTCATTCGCATCGATGATATGAAACAACCCGCTGTCTAAACGTACACAGTGCAAAAATATTTTACCAAGACAAATTCAGCTATTTCAAAATAAACCAAAAAAAGCTTTTTCTTATTTGCGAACTCTCACAACGTCTCTGCCTCCTTGCCTCCCTTTGGTACATTTGTTAAATTTCATACGATGGCAAATTAGTAATATCCCAATCCCATATTCCTTCGTTTTTTCTTAAAGAAATGCGCTATGCTAGTGGTTCTAAATCGTAAATGTTTCGCGGATTCCTTGTTGTTCGGTGGAAATAATGGAGGACCCTGTTCGTAGTGAGTTGAAAGGAAATGTATAGGTTAACTATGATAATTATTTACTAAATGGACATAACTAAGGGCTAGCCTGAAGTAGACTTCTTTCATTGATATACACGTGAAAAAACTCACCCAAAATTGGAACATTTTTCTCTATATGGGAAACAAAACATGCAACTTTTATTACCAGGATTGACCGATGGGGCAGGGCATGTTCTTCGCCGGTGGTTCTTGCTACAAAGAAAGATGGCACAGCCAGATTATGTGTTGAGTACAGGCGCCTCAATGCAGTATCAATAAAAACAGTTACCCATTTCCAGGTATTTCATCAGTGATGTATGTCTTGAAAACGCGACTGTTTTTACAACCCTCGACTGCAGCCGTGGATTCCTTAAAATTGAAGTTCTTCCTGCGTACGTGCTAAAGACTGCGTTCATTTGACACATGGGGTTGTTTGAATTCACTCGCCTTCTTTTTCGTTTATCTAACTCATCCGCCAGCTTTCAGCGCGTAATGTACGTTGTTCTGGGCGACGCGAAGTACGAGTTTGCGATGTCGCACATGCATGACGTAGTTGTGTTTTCATGAACATTCGAGGAGCATCTCGTGCACCTTCGCATCATACTCGAACGAATGCGTTAGGGCGGCCTTGCGATTCATCCACGTAAAGTTCAGTTGGCGTCGTTTGTAAACAACCTTTTTGGCTTTGTTGTTGATATCGGCACGGTGCGCCCGAGCGAGGATAAGTTGAGTGCCATTACATAATACCCATCACCCCCTGACGTAAATAGCCTACAGGAATATCTCGGGATGTGAGCTTCCTACAGAGATTTTATTCCGCAATGCGTCGAAATAACGGAGGCTCTGAACCAATTGCTTCTTAAAAGGGTGAAGCGGTGTAGGGAAGAAAAGTAACAAGCCGCTTTTAATTCTCTGTGTATGGCGGCGATAGAAAACGCGTGTCTAAATCTAACCGACTTGAATCGTCTGTTCACCTTGCAGACCGAGGCAGGCGATTACGGACTGGGGAGTTTAGTTTTGCAGGAACATGACAGCGTTCTTCGTCCGGTGGACTTCGCCAGTCACACGCTCACAGAGTAGAGCGGAACTATTGACCGACCGACAAAGAATGTCTGGCGATTATTTTTGGGCTTAAAAGTTTCGACATGTACCTTGACGGTGCTTCGTTTTGCATTCAAAGTGACCACATGGCTCTCTCATGGCTCAAAGGGCTTCAAACCCTGCCGGACGTCTTGCTCGTCTGGCTCTTACAATGCAGCGTTACATGCACACTATTGAGTACAAACGTGGTGTGACTAACCATGTGGCAGATCCGTTGTCCAGTGCTCCACCTCTCGGCAAGAAGATGCAGGTCAATCTCGACTTGGCGGCACTGGCCAATGCGACGACCATCACACCGGATTAACAGTGGGGTACCCTGGTGAGCAGGGTGGAGCTTCGGGCGGCCCAGCAGTTCGATTGACTTTGCCAGAAAGTGGTACAACAGCAGGGCGAAGAAAGCACAACCGACAACGGGAGTCCCATAGTCATTGTCTCATGCTTGCTGAGCAGGGACGGCGTCCTGCTACGGTACATCTCCCAGGTAGACAAGGAGTACTGTGGTTCGCCGTTCCGGACTCTAATATCTCGCAAGCTGCGTAAGTTCTTTATAAGATATATGCATGTTTCCGCCCTGCCGGGCCACAGCAGAGGGAGCAAAACTTACGAAAGGTTCTCCCATATTGCAACGTGGCCAGGAATGAGGCATAATGTAATGACGTAGGCACGTAGCTGAACGATATGTCAGAAGCTAAAACCACGAAGTAGCCAACCACCAGGCTTAATGAACTCGGTCGAAAGCAACTACCCCTGAGAGTGCGTTGCCTGTGGCGTTGTTGTTCCTTTTCCCCGTCGTGCTTGCGGTAATCAATATTTGCTAGTAGTGACGGACCACTTTACAAAGTGGGTCGAAATGCTCCCCTTGCGGAAGCTTGTCTCTAGGACAATATGGGACTTTCTTCTTGAGACGTTCACGCGCTTTGACTTTGCCGCAACGCTGAGTACGGACAGCACTTCTTATTTCGTAAGGAAGGTGTTGATGGATGCCTGTAAAGCAGTAAGGATACGGAACAAACTGACTTCGCCGTACCATATGCTCAGGCGAATATCACAGAAAGAGTCAATCGTGACGTGACGATTATGCTTGTAGCACACACGGAACGACACTAAGACTGGGACGCGAAGGTTACAGAAATGGCATTCGCTACCCGCACGACAATAAACAGGTCCACGGGTTTCACTCCGGCTCAACTTAACTTTGGGAAAGAGCTCGCGTTTCCACTGGGAACTTGCCTTTGCACAGACCCTGGAAGCATGCAGCTCACCACTACGCAGTTCGCAGAATATCTCCGGAAGCGTCTCACGGAGAGCATGCAAGAGGCTCGGAACAGCCTTGGCGTCTCAAAATTGCAGCAGGTCGACCAGTACAACAGGGGGAGTCGAAATCTGCAGTTTATAATAGGCGATCTGGTCCTGATGTGTACACTTCCGCTGAGTGATGCTAATAAAGGCTTCGCGGCCTCTCTGGCCAATGTATGGGAGGGCACCTACCGCGTTACTAAGAAGCTTTCCACTTTGTCTTATGAGTATACTGCTTAGCAGGAGCAAGAATGGCACTTTTTAGAGAAGGGAGGTTGGAGGAGTCGCAGAGCGCCTTCACCTTAGACCAGAGGGAACCGGACGGCCTCGACTGAGAGGTAGAAAGTTCTTTTTCAGCGCTTCGTCGGTCTTCTCCTGCATTTGTTTTTTGTTGAGGATGACGAACCTGCCCGTCTTGTCCGCTTGAAGAACTCTCAGCTCAGCGGACTGAAGTTCCTTGATAGCTGGGGTGGCAGCATTCTTGGTTTTCCTTGTCCCACCATGGAAGCACACAGCTCTTGACCCTGCCGCTACGAAGTCCTGACGGGTGTCCTCCGGTATCCTGGCGGCGATCTCGTACACCGCGGCCAGCTGGTCGACTCTGGTGTTGGCGACCGCAGGAGCAAACTTCGGCCCGTGGGCTAGAAGGCTTTCTGTAGACGGGGATAACTGCACTCCGGACAAGTTGAGGGGGGGTGGGGTTCTGGTTTGATTCTGGGTGTCACCTCGATGGATTTGTTCTGATGACGAAGAAAATGATCCCATGAGTCTGACAGAAGGGTGCGGGCTGACTCTTGTAAAAACTTGAAGGACAGTTGCCGATTATAGTTTGGTCCCAGATGTTTGGACATCACGGTGGGCAGAAGCTCTTGCATAACGCGGATCTCGCTGGAGATTACATCCCTGGCGATCTGCATGAATCTGTGATTGGCTTGCCAATTGCTTGACTGGAACCCCGTGACTTGCTTGATGGCACCGTGTGGAACTTTCTTGCGGACGAAGTATCCGAGAACGCGTAGACGTAAGCGCAGCATAGTCATCTTCTCATCCTTCATTCCACTAATTCGGATACCGCAGCGATTGAAAGCGTTTTCCAGAAGAACTCCTTCGGGCTCACGTTTACAAAAGAGACAC
>JABSTQ010001041.1:0-63657 GCA_013358835.2 Ixodes persulcatus | reverse complement strand
CGACACTTGAGCTTGTCACACGCCTGCACCAATCCCGCCCGTCGTTGCGTTGAGATTGACGCGGCATCTTGTACCACGTGATAGCCATGTTCTAGGCGGCCCGAGGCCGATGTTGCCAGACGGAGCCGAAGTTTCAGTTTCGAATTCTCCTTGTGTTAAAATTAGATTTAAAAATATATATCCCAAGGGAAACTCCGCTCAATTCCGTATTAAATTTCGCATTAGCTCAATTTCGCAATAAAAAGCCCTAGTAAAAGGCACTATGGCATTTGCTTTGCGAAAAATGGGATATATATTTTAATCTAATTTTAACACGAGCGCTTATCGAAACCGAAACTTCGGCTTCGTCCGGCAACATTGGCCTCGGGCCGCCAAGAAGATGGCTATCACGTTGTAAGAGATGTCAAGTGATCCCGTAGGCAACGACGGGCAGGATTGGAGCGGGCCTGCGCCAGGCGCAAGTGTCATCTGAACCACACTCTTGACCACGTCTTAATGCATGGGAAGAAGAGGATGGTAATCACACCAGTGGGGAATACGTCCAGGCACTATACCTGTACTAAAACTTGCTTGAGCACCTGTTTATGTAAGATTATGTTTACACTTGCAGCGTTACCTCGGAGGTGGGGTTTCTCTACCCGAAGAAAAGCTCAACTGGGCCATGGATAAAGCGAAGTCGGACTCTCGCTGCTGCATCCTGTTGGCCCGGTGCCTCTACAAGGACGAGGACCTGGTCAACAGGAGCGTGATGGGCCAGCCCTCCAGGTGCAACCTCAAGTATGGCGCCGTGAAAAGATAGCCCATCACACCAGCCAAAGTGGATGCAATCAAAGGTGCATACCTTGCTGCATGTCCCTTCCCGGCTTCAAACTTTGCAGAATTGGCAGGTTTGGCATCAATCATTATAGAGGTTTTATAGACCACTCGGAGCTGACATGTTGAGTGTTTTGCTATCTTGGATGCGTAAATGGCACTATACCTTGACTTGCCTCAGCATGAACTAACTGCAAAGGCTATGTAAGCGCGAGCGGGTAGCCTTGACTAGAGCAGCCGCTGCACGAGCACTTGTAGAGCCGCCGACACGTGATCCAAAGCATTTAGCTCGCGCTTTTTAGCAGGCACGGCCAACAATAGTCCAGGCTAAGGTGACACAAAGTATAGTCTGCATTTGTCTTATTTTTAGAGGTATTGGGGGAATGGATTGCTTTACTATTTGAGTTGGCTCATTGTTTTCATGTTATCAAGAGACAAAAGATGACTGCAAAGAAAGGTGAAGAATGAGAGTGAATAACAATGTTGCAATGGTGACATTGTAGCTTTCTTTTTCATGTAGATAGGATAGCATAACCTGCTTGGGGCTTCGTCCTAGCTTTCACTAGCAATGGGGGATCACGTGCCATTGTTAAGGCTTTTTGTTAGAGCCCATCCGCAGAGGCTGCTCGGCTGGCCCTCTGCAGAGGCCAGCCACGCAACCTCTGCAGACACCAGCTGGCTGGGTTCTGGGGAGCGGTAGGTGTGCACTGCTGCGGCGGCGCGTGGCAGCACCGCTCTGTGGGCTGGTGTTCTTTAGAATTATCCGGTGCGCTGCCCGTGTTGTAGCCATTTTAAGAGCCGTTCTGCAAAGGGAATTTTTTTGGCGTTTTTCGCGGTTACAAACAACGCCCGCTCAACTCCGTGGGACTGTTAATGCTTTCGGATTAAAAAGAAAAAAAAAACACTTTCCAGTTTCTATTTTCTTCATTTAAGAAGTTTTGTTTCAGTGACTAAGATGCTAATAAAATATTCAAATATTATTTTCAGACATTATCTCTGAGGGTATACTGTAAACGACTTATTTTTCGCGGGCTCAATATTTCGTGATTTAGGTCAAAGCTGAAGTTTTGGAATAATTCGCGGGTTCTAATTTTCGCGACGCGGTGGGATCTCAATATAGATTCCAATGTGTTTACATTTTACCAGAATTGTTCGCGGGACCTATTTTTCACGAATTGTAGGTGATTCGCGAAAGTTAAGTTGCTTACAGTATATACCTCAGTCTTTGCAGCAAGGCTGCCAAATAAATTATCCTTTTTTTGGATTCTGACAACCTCGGCTAATTTGGAACTCTTTCAGCTCTGTCTATTGGCTGACATGTTTACTTTCTTGGAGCCGCCAAGAGAGTGATTCAGGAAAAGAGGGTTGCACTGTGTGCCCAATATTGAAAGAGCACATTATGTAGTGTACTGAAAGGAATACTGAACCGAAATCTGAATTTCAGCTAAGAAGACAGTGGGAGCGCTCAATTACAAGCTACAAACTCTAAGGCACCACTTTTATAACAATATAGATCGATATGTCGAACGGATGGCTCTAATGTTGGCAAAAGAAAAACACAATTAAGCGAAGCTGACATTACGTTACCGGGGTCCTCGGCCTTGTCCTCCGTCCCCAGGCAAATTTCGAAGGAGCTCTGTGACGTGACGACAGACAACCTGCCAGCCTCGCTGAATTGCATCTTTCTTTTCTAAAAAAAAACAGCCATTCGTTCGGGATATTGTTGTAAAAGTGATGTCTTGGGGTTTGCAGCTTCCCAGTGAACGTTCCTACGGCCTTTTTGGGAAATAAACATTTCGGTTCAGTATCCCTTCCCTTTACAGGGCCTCTCTAACGATTTTGTGATTGGTCTGAAACTTGCGACAACGTTTACCTCGGACAAAATGATAACATGAAGAAACCAATTTTTTCCCCGCAAAATTCACATTGTTTCGAATGTTATGAGCGAAATATAATAACAAATTCAAGCAAAAATAAGGATTTTTTCATACATAATACAGCCCCTCCAATGGTGGGACCGTTGTGCCACTCCTCGGGGAGCATGTCAACTAGCTGCTGATCTCGTTGTTTCCAGTTTTCAAACTCTATTTGTTTACTTTATCGCTCTAAAATGATGACGCAAGGAAAGCAGATGCTCAAAAAATAGTCAAATATGACAATAATTAGGTTTCTTGTTTCTGTTTTTTTTTTCTTTTTTTTTCTGGGGACCATAAGGTACTTCTGAAATGGATCAGCAATCCATCATAAATTTCATTCCTTTAACTGGTTTTTACCTCCCAGCTAGGCGGGCTTTCAGAAGAAAGTTAGGATTAACCTGAGTTCCATAAAACCCATTCGGGTTTCGAAAATTGGGACATTTCGGGGCTTATCTGGAAATGAAGGCCTGCCCATAATGCATTCAATATAATGTAGTTTTTCCATGTCGCTTAGAATCTACAATCCTGTATCCAGAAAATAATCACTAGGCTAATAAAGAAGCTCTCTATAATTTTGACAAGCCTCCATAGATACCCTGCTATCTTTAGACATTCTTTTTGCTTTTTGTTCTCCTTATTTTATTCAGTGAAAAAACCGTTCTGTCCTTTTGAGACAGTTGTTCAAAAATATAATTCGAAAAAGATTTAGAATTTCCTCTGTTTGATGAGATTGTCTATTCTATTTTCGCAGTTGGCTTATCTCACCATGTGAAGAAGCGCAAGACCACTGTGCCTGATGACGACCGGATCGGCAAAGCCCTCTGTCATCTTTCGCACTTCTTAAGCGAGAAGAATCGACCTTCGAAGGCCGAAAAGTGCCCACAGGTGCCCCTGACACCTCCTGTGCCCTTGGGGTCTCCTATTGAAAATTAAGCTTTAAAGTCTTATATTTTGTTTAGAACAGGTGTTTTTTTGGGGAGATTTTTTCTTTTGATTCTTTGAAAAGACAGTACCGTAATATCCCGAGAGAGAGCCGACCTAGAATTGAAAGTAAACCAGGTGAAAATAAGGCATAGACTCACTTTCTGTGTGGGATCAAAACAAGTTTTAAAATATGCTCGTTTTATATTTTGTGACCTGCGAAACTTGTACCTAATCATAGTTAGGGTCGATAAACCAAAGACGACTGTCCTCAGTCAGCAACGTTCGCCTATCTCCTGCCGTAGTTAAGTAACACAATTTCTGCCAAGGTCCCCACTGGCCAGGGCCCTGCAATTACTAGAAATGGGCTATCTGTGTTTTTGAAAAAAATAACAAATCGTACCAAAACTAGGTGCGGGTTATCTTTCGCGAGATAGGCATCTCTTGGGATATTATGGTAGTTAGCTAATTTCTGCAGGAACAAAAACTGATGATATTAGTAGTTAGGGCAATCAAGCCATTAAGTTAACTTATATAATTTGGGTCACTGGTGTTGCTCCCATCCCGTTTACTTTTCTTGTAATTAACCACAGGTAGTGGTGACCAAGAGTTGCAAGTGCCCTGTAGTGCTTAAAAGATTAAAAAAAATTACAGCACCTCTGCAGGGTGGAGACTTAAGATCTGAATGTAAACATTAGACAGAAGTCTGTCTGGTTGGGAAAATAATTAATAAAACGGCGACCAACCAATCCCTAAATGAGGGGCCCAACATTTTTTTTTTTTTAATTTAAGATGTAGGCATGAATTTTAAAATGCATAATCACATTATTTAGATATACCTTAAAGTTCCGAAAGAACGCCCACCCAAAATGAAGAGATAAATGGTGAAAAACATGGGGTGGGCTATCTTTGGGGACGCCACAGCAAAACTTTATCAAAACCCGGCTACAAACAACGTGACGCGGAAACTGATATCGCAGATCGCGGACACCTCAAATTCGCGTTTCACGATGCGATAGACACGCGGGAACCCGCTACAAGCTTGCCTGTCACAGGAACTGATACCGCACGCGCAGATCACGGACAAAAAGGCAGGAATCCGCTACAAACTCGTATGTTACGGGAACAAATAACGCAGATCGCGAACGCAGCAAAATCATATTTCACGATGCAATATAGTACACGCAGGACCAACTCGCGTGGAATAAAGATCGCACACGCAGATCGCGGACAAAAACGCGGGAATCCTCTATAAACTCGCTTGTCTGACGTGCTGGTACAGCAAAATTCGCGGTTGATGCGATTTCCGTCGGACATTGCGTGTTGTCCAACGGAAATCGGGGGGGGGGGGGCGATGTTTCGGGACGTTTATCTTACAGATATTTAGCCAAAAAAAACGGGATGGGCGACCTCTCGGGGGCGGGCGTTCTCTCGGAACTTTATGGTACATATATATATACATATATACAAGATACCATTGAAGGGTTAGCTCATTGAGGTGGCTTTGTTGGAGATCGCCCAGGGGTGCAGTTCTTTAATGTATATGCCGTAATATTCTTCATAATTTCCCCGTGAAAGCAACACTGCTGACGAAATCCTGCACGACGGAGAAGAAAGAATGAGTGCTGTTCCAAGTACCAATAAAGGGAAAAGTGTGTTTTTACTATGTGTTTTATTTGTATGGGCTAATTCGATTTCAGATGCACGCTAGTCCATATCAATTTCAGCGTATGCTGAAATTGATATGAGCAATATATTCGGTACACGGTATGCAAGCATACCGTGTACCGAATTTATTGCTGCACACGGTGTACACAACAACACGGTTCAATATACGGTATGCATTACCCAGTTCAGAATACGGTGGGCGCTGGCAATACGATTTGGTCACGATATGCATTATTTACGGTAAGATTACCGGTTCGATAATCCAGTTTGAATGTTACCGTGTTAAATTTCATATCGTTTTTGTCGGTAGGGCAGTCAATCCTCCTAACCCTTCTGGTCCTTCATCGGACCAAGAAGAAATGGAATAGCAGACCCCTAAACAAAAACAGAAAGAGAAAAGACCGGCAATCCCTCCTCCTTAAGACACATCAATGTGACTAGTGCAACAAAAAGGCCTAGTCTCAACTTTTTAATCAAGCCTTTACATCTCAAATTTACGTATCAACCCCAACCATGAGTACTCTTCAGTGGAACTGTAGAGGATTATAATGTAATTATGATGATGTCTACTCTCTGCTTGAAGAACGTCATTCCATAGCCTTCTGCCTTCAGGAAACTCACCTGAAGCAGATTCTTTATAATTTTCTAAAGCCTTTTCACGTATTTAGAAAGGACAGGCCTTGCACGTCTCACGCTTCTGGAGGGGTTGCAGTTATCATCCCTAGGTCACTGGCATGCGTGGAAGTTCCACTTGACACTCAGGTGGAAGCAGTCGCTGCCCGAATTTTAGGTGACCGGTTGATCACAATTTGCTCGCTATATATCCCACCCACATACTCTCTCAGGTATGAGGAGCTTGAGGCACTCATGATACAGCTTCCCCAGCCTTTTCTCATACTGGGTGACCTGAATGCCCACAACCCCCTTTGGGGAAGTACCCGACGTGATACTCCGGGAGCAATAATTGAGCGGTTTCTTCTTTCTGCGGGCCTCTGCCTCATAAACAGTAATGGGACCACTCATTATAGTTCCACCACACATATGTTCACATCCATAGACCTCTCAATCGCACATGCTGACATTCTTTCACTATTTACATGGAGGGTTATTACCAACCCATATGGCAGTGATCACTATCCTGTGATGTTAGAGCATACCCTTCCACCAGTAACACTTTCCCAACGTGCCCCACAATGAAAATTTAATGAGGCCGATTGGGCTCGTTTTGAGCAGTCTACACTGCTTGCCTGTACATCACTCGATGAAGTCACAATAGACAATATAAATGAACTTCTGAGCAAGCACATCCTTGCTGCAGCAATTGTCTCTATATCAATGACATCGTCTCGTCTTCCAAAACGGCCGAAACCTTGGTGGAACAACGAATGTAGGAAAACACGGAAAAAGCAAAACCAGGCATGGGGTAGGTTTCGCCGCTACCCCACGCAGATTAACCTTATAGAGTTCAAAAAAACGAAAGCCCGGGCTAGGTACGTACGAAGGCAATCCAAGCGCACTAGTTTTCAAGCATATGCCTCCTCAATAAATAGCAGCATAACGACAAAACAACTGTGGGATAGAATTCATCAAGTAAATAGCATATATCGAGCATTTTCTGTTCCTCTATTAACAAAAAATGGGCTATGCCCAGAAAGCCTGAATGAGCAGGAACATCTTGGGAGAGTATTTTGAATTCGTATCGAGTTCGGAACACTATTTAGCTACTTTCCAGCAGTATAAGGTACAGGCAGAAAAGAAGGCCATAAAAACAACGGGAGGCGAAAGGGAGCCATATAACAGCGCTTTCACACTACTTGAACTTCAAATGGTTCTCCTTAATTCTAAGCCTTCAGCAGCGGGGCCAGATGGCATTAACTACCACATGCTTATGCACCTCCACCCCTCTACCTTGGAGATTGTTCTATATATTTTTAACCGTGTATGGCAAGAGGGTTTGCTGCCCCTTGCATGGAAAAATGCTCATATTATTCCTATTTTAAAGCTTGGCAAAGATCCTTCTAACGTATCTAGTTGCAGGCCCATTGCCTTGACTAGCTGTCTTGGAAAAACCTTTGAAAGGATGGTAAATAAGAGGTTAATGTATATATTAGAAAAACAAGGCCTGCTTGATCGGTTTCAATGTGGCTTTCGATCTTCCAGGTCAACCATAGACCATCTCGTACGACTTGAAACCACCTCCGTGAAGCCTTTGTAAATCGACAGTTCTGTATGTCTGTTTTCTTCTACTTGGAGAAGGCTTATGACACTGCCTGGCGTCATGGAATTCTAAGTGATTTATATGCCTTCGGCATTCGTGGTCGAATGCTCGCTGCTTTTAAAGACTATTTAAAACACCAACCTTTGAAGTTAAACTAGGAACCACGCTCTCCAGAGAATTCCTGCAAAAGAATGGTGTCCCTCAGGGTGGTGTGCTTAGTGTTACCCTTTTTATAGTCAAAATTAATTCTCTTGCCTGTGTTATTCCGAAATCGGTTCAGTTTTCCTTGTATGAGATGACATTCAAATTTCTGTGTCGTCTTGTAATTGTTCTATTTGTGAACGTCGGGTGCAGCTAGCAATTAATAACATGGTTAATTGGGCAGACAAAAATGGATTCAAATTTTCTACCGAAAAGACAGCTTGAGTTACTTTTTCACGGAAGCGGGGAGTCATACCGGAACCATCGCTGACCATTTATGGCCAACCAGTCCAGAACTAAACGACTCATAAGTTTTTAGGCCTTATGTTTGACCAAAAAATGACCTTCATCTGTCATATAAAGAAATCGAAGGAGAGTAGCCAAAAGGCATCAAATGTCCTCAAGGTTCTGCCTCATAAGTCATGGGGATCTGACCGCTTGTGCCTGTTGCGCATCTACCGCTCACTTGTTCGATCCCGCCTTGACTATGGATGCATATTTTATGGGTCGGCAAGGGTGTCTGCCCTGAAAATGTTTGATGCTGTTCACCACGCAGGCGTACGGCTCGCCTCAGGAGCCTTCCGTACGTCTCCTATTCATAGTCTCTACGTTGAAGCAAATGATTTTTCCCTGGAAAAAAGAAGGGCAACTTTGAGCCTCATATATTCGTTGAGGATCTGTTCGGTTCCAGAACATCTATCTAGGGAGGCTATTGAGCGGCCTCGTTTTGAAAAGACGTTTGAGAACAAGCCGAACACCATTCCCCCACTTTCAATAAGAAATAAGAAAATAGCAGAGTCAATAAGCCTTGATACGAACCTCAGCGTAGCCCAGTATCTCAACAAGATTGCCCCCTGGGAGCATGTCCTCATTGACTGTGACCTCTCACTGGCAAAATTTAATAAAAGGGAAACACCATGTGAGGTGCTCAAACAATAATTTTCTGAACTGCAAACTAAATACTATCGTTTCAACAGCTTCTACACTGATGGCCCAAAGACAGATTTGTATGTTGGCTGTTCACTGGTGGGACCCACTGTTGAAGAGGTTAGAAGGATTAATAACTCGGCAACAAGACTGACTGCCGAACAGTATGCTCTCCTTCTTGCAGCAGAACATATTATTGAAAATAGGGTTGCCTTCGCAGTAGTTTACTGCGACTCTCTCAGTGCGTTAAGGTCACTCACCTCTTCAAAAGTTTCGTAAAACCCTCTCATTATAGCACTTCAGAACAAAAAAATTCTTGCATAAAAGTATCAATTGAGGATAGTTTTTTGTTGGGTTCCCAGTCACATTGGCATCCGGGGAAACAAAGAAGCTGCCCGTTTGGCGCACACCTGCATCCAAAGATCAATGGATATTTCAAAGATTCCTCATACAGACTACCGCTCATCAGTAAGGAAATTCATGAGACGATGCTGGCAAGATAAATGGAATGCAGCAATACATAACAAGCTACATGCTGTAAAACCACTACTAGGTGAATGGAAGAGCGCACGACACAGAGAATGTTTCTTCGAGGTTGTCCTGTGCCGACTGCGAATCGGTCACACGCACATGACCCATGGCTACCTCCAGCGCGGGGATGAAGCCCCCTTGTGTGAACATTGTGACAAGGTCCTAAGCGTTTTACATATTCTCATTGAGTGTCCTGTGTATGACAGAGAGCGTCTTATTTATTTTTCTCCACTTTATAAAGAACATGTGCCACTTCACCCAGCACTAATTTTAAGTGATGAGCCCGTTGTGGAATATAAAAGTGTTTTTAAATTTTTGGACTCCATTGGCATTCTACACCGACTATAAGTGTTTTAATCAGCATCTCATGGCCATCGTTTGAAGTTTGTGTATTTCATGCACATGTTTAATTCAACCACCGGCTACTAAAGCCCCATTCTTCTCTCTAACCCTAAGTAATAAATAGACTAGTTCTTGGCGCTCTATAGCCTTAGTTACTTTTGCGCCACAAAAACCTAAACAACCAACACACCAAATTGATGTACTTTATTTTGCCCGTGTTAGTCTGTTTTTCCCCGTTTTGGGTATGCCATTGGCGCGTATGAAAGCGAATGTCACCCGTAACCGCAGATTCTGCAAACATATTCTGACAGAAAAAATCTTCGTACACAGAAACAAACTTGATAATTAGAGGTAACCGTTGAATAGCCTTTAGTATTTAATTCAGTTTGCACAACTGACTTAAACTTTTGGATGCCTTTTAACTAAAATTATAAAACGGTGGAGGTGTTCGAAAGTTGATGGAAGGATTCGAATCCTTATGGTGACTCTTTAATTCTCATATGCGTCTTTTTTAGTCACGATAAGCATGCAGTCGTGTAGCGCTCTGTGTCTATGGTTTGGTATCAACCGCACCTCCACCTGATGACCCTTCACTTCCCATAGACGAAAGGGTGTGCTCTCTTTGACGGGTCCGCGCCTCACCTCCCCCTGTCGTTTTGGCCGAGGACACTTGCGGTATAATTAAAATGAGCCCACATGAATCAGATGTCGTACTTCCAGAAACTATATTTGCTCCTGACGCAGTAAACCAAAGCGCACGACCTAACGTTAATGGGCATGTTTATAAAACACCCTTTGAAGAAACCGGTATATAGCAATCAATATAGGTTCCATTTGAGATGTAATTTTTATACAATATTTTCTTACAAGTTTAGATACAATTCGTTTGAGTATTTTTTATTATTTATTTATTTCAAAAGACAATTAGTCCTTTTTTTAGAAGAAACTATGATAGGAGTGAGCAAAAAGAAAAAAAAATGATAACAAGATTTCAAGTAGCAGACACATCGAGCACACCGAACATCACATGCGTAAATTGTCAATATAAAGACAAACATTTACACGCGGTTCATTAGTTATACAGGTCTAGGCACTTCATGAGATCAGAGACATTTTTTGTTTCCCAGGGAAATTGTGCTTGAAGTTCAGCACACCTTAAATCTTCCAGCATGTGAGCTCTCAAAAACCCTAGCAGATTCGCTTACATTTGAGATTATAAAAACTGCGAGTAGATAAGGAGATATATGAAAATCAGATAGCTAAGAGTATAAATAACTACAATACAGCGTACGCCACCGTGCTTTAGACTCCGAAGAAATATTTAAGAAGCATACATTTCTTCAGAAACAAGGACCTAGCACCTGCAGTTCCTAAAGGAGGTAATTCCCTTAGCAAAACGATTGCTGCAACCCTGACCTTTTCGGGAGACCAATTCTTGACGTGGAACTTCCACCTCTTCCATCGGACTTTTGAGCAACTGGACTTCTATCATGTACACCTGCTCAAAAACAGGCCATCTGTAAGTTATGTCGTTGAGCTTATCCAAAAGAATCAGTTGTTTTGCGCATGTGACTCAATGTTCTTTTTTATTTGCCATTTTACTACAGACGGGACTACTTTTCTCTCGTCTTAAGGCTGGTTCACACAATTGCGTCGACTGCGTTTCGTCGTGCAGCACAGCGCCTCCCCATTCGCTCATCTTAAGGGTCGCCATAGCAACGGCTGGACGCAAACAACCTTAACGCAGTCTTAACGCAGTCAAGCGCTACTGTTGTGAACGAACCTTTATTCATTCATGGAGAGATAATACGAGATTCTTTGTCACGTTGTCCGACGAATTTAGAGCAATCCAGTTTCTGCGCACTTTAGAATTATGGCTTCTATAGGAATTGCCAGCTTAAAGGAAAGTAGAGCGTTGCGAGTTCAGAGCATCGCATCATCGCTCCAACACCAATCAGATTGCGACGTTACCCAATAAGATCGCCAAAGAACCAATCACGAAGCGAGAACACATTAAAGCCACGCCCTGCGTTTCTTTACATGTCAGGGACTACAGTAGAGACCAGAGTTGACAACGTTGATAAATACATGGAACAGATAAATCCCAGCACTGCTTGTCTGTTTCTTTTTTTTTGTGTGTGTGTGTGTGTGTGTGTGTGCGTGTGCGTGTGTGTGTGTGTGTGTGTGTGTGTCTGTGTGTGTGTGTGTGTGTGTGTGTGCGGGCGTGTGCGTGCGTGTGTGTGTGTGTGTCTGTGTGTGTTTTTGTGCAAGTCGTGCTTTAGATTGCGGGTGTTAGAACAAAAACATTTGTTTCAAGGTCCTTTTTTTCTGAGCCTTGTGCTCCCCGTGAATTATGGCTCTTAAGGCGCCCGTAATAGGCGTCCCTGGGATGCACTCAAGGAGGAATAGCTGCGACTACTTTGTGATGAACACTATATCAAACAATCGTCAGTTCCATGACGAAAGTAATCCCTGGAGACGGGGAAAACGTGGGACAAAGGAGAAACACAAATCTCCAAATACAGCCTTTGTCCCTCTTGTTCCCCTTCTCCAGGAATTATTGTTTTCGTTCTTATCCAGCTAGCTTCCATCCTTGCATTTAATTGCATTATCGTCAGTTCCATTCCCGGTTGGTGCTGCTACACCAAAAGAAATATAATGTAGAAAATGTGGATCATTTCGTAACCCGATTTAATTTTGTGTATAGTTTAAAAAAGCTTTTAAACCGAGAAAGCAGGTGGTCCCGATCGCATACCCAACCGTATTCTCACTGAATGTTCCGGGATCATTTCATCATATTTGGAAGTCTTGTTTAAAAGATCGTTCTCTGGCGGAAGGCTTCCTAGTGAATTAAAAAAAAGCAAATATCGTACCAATACACAAGGATGGTCCGAAAAAATGTTATTCCAAACTTTAGACCCATTTCCCATCTCTGTACCTGTTCTAAACTTATGGAACACATAATATAGTAATATCTTCGATAACTTATCCAGAAACAGCTATCTCACTCCAACGCAACATGGCTTTAGGAAAGATTATTCATGCGAGACACAGCTGATTGAACTTCATCATGACCTGGCATACTCCTTGGATAGTAGGCTTCAACTAGACTGCATATTTCTTGACTTTAAAAAAAATCGTTTGATTCATAAACTTTTAACATTAAGTTTACAAAGTAACGTTTTGCATGGCTGACCGATTACTTGAACCAGAGAAAGCAATTCGTTTTAATCAAAAGCAAACAGTCAGGAAATATAGCAATTATATCCGGAGTACCACAAGGGCTTGTGCTTGGTCCAATTTTGATTTTTATTAACGATTTCACCCACTCATTCAATTCAAGAATAAGGCTTTACGCAGATGACTGTGTTGTATACTTCGAGGTCCGTGACATCGCAGATTGCTCTGCATTACAAGATGATATCTCCCGTATCTCTGCGTGATGTGCTACATGGGCAGGCAACTAAACACGGCAAAGTGTAATCATGTGCGTTTCACGCGTAAAGATAGGCCTGCCCTCTTCGCATATTACGTCAGCGGAAATTCACTAGCAACTGTATCAAACGTAAAATGCCTTGGTGTATACCTTTCAGAAAACCTTACCTGGAAAAAAACACGTAGACTATGTAACTGCAAAATCAAGTCGTATGCTTAACTTTATAAAACGCAATTTTAAAGATTGTTCACAAAACACTAAATTGACGTTATACCTAACATACAATAGACCTATCTTAGAGTACGCCAGTGTCTCCTGGGACCCTAGACAGGCATATCTTGATAATCAACTAGAAAAAGTTCAAAACAGAGCAGTCACGTTTATAACAGGCAACTACAATTTTAGAGCGTTTTGAAAAGAAAATTACATTTAATCCCATTGGCCCACAGAAGGCGTTCCATGCTACTGAAATTATATCATAGCATTGTTCATAACAACCTTCGTGTAAAACAAACAACTAAATGCTGCCTCCCCACTTCACATCAGGAAGGAGAGACCACTCAAAAAAGTGAGAGAGTACCAGTACAGAACGGAAGTGTTCAAGAATTCTTTCTTTCCTTCCTCAATGAGTGACTGGAATTCGTTACCCGAACAGTCAATAAACATACGGTAGCGTCCACATTACTGTTCTTCAATAGTATATTAAATAGTGACCTTTAAGATTGTTTTTGATGTCTTGTTGCTTGTGCCTCTCTTCAAGAACCATGTAATTATTGGAATTTTGTTTTGCGTGTTCATATCATGTGCCTTTCGTTTTTGTACCTTTGCTCATCTCTACTCGCACCCCCCCCCCCTTTTCCCTCGCTATAATGCCTTCGTAGGCGCAGCGAGGTACCTTGAATAAATAAATAGTAAAACCTCGTTAATTCGGATCTCATGGGACCGGCAAAAATGTCCCAATTATCCGAAAGTCGAAATATCGAAAGGAGAAAGAAAACTGCGCGAAAACGTTTCCTTGTGACATACCTTTATTTTGAGAAGAAATCTGTTATTACCGCCTGCTTTCTGGACGAAACTTGGGCGGAGACGGCAACTTTCCTTAGCGCGGTCGAGTGCTCCACCGCACTCGCACGCGTCCCGTGCGCTGATGATTTAGCACAGCAAGGCCTCTTCTACTTTACGGTGCACCAACTTCCGCGGCCGCTTTTTTTTTCGCGTTGAACTTTTCGCTCTCGAAAGCCCGTAGGCTATCGGCCTCAACCTTCATGTACGTGGCCAAACTGCTTCTATTGACGTAGTAACTTTCCATCACTTGTCGAGAGACGCCGTCCTTCAAGGCCCTCACTATTTCTACTTTCGTCGCTAAATTCTTAGCAACGGAAAACGAGTAGCAGAACTGACCAATAATCGGAGCGGCAAAATCGCGACACCCGGCGCTACTTTTCCCGAGCGCGCCGATAGCTTGAGTGCCAGTCACGTTGCATATTTTAACGCGGGGGTGACCGGCGAAAATTTGAGGGATAAGATAGCTGTTAAAATGGCGGGCTTTAGGATCCCCGCGTTGAGGCATGAAACGTGACGGTCACTCTCGCTATCGGCGCGCTCGGGAACAATAGCCCCGCGTGTCGCGATTTTGCCATTCCGGTCGTCGGTCACTTGCGCTACCCTTTTTCCGTTGCAGCCACGGTGGTTGCTGCTATGCTATGCTTCTGCCGTTTCCATGCCAGAAGAGTAGCGCGCTGAAGCACCACAATCCGGAGCAAAACTGCTGCGAAACACGGAGAACCGGAAGAGCGAAGAACCATGGGAAAACCGGAAAAACCTCGTGTGCACCTCGGATGGATAGCGGTCATACCCATTGGAACGGATGGTAGCTAGCGCCACCTGCCGAATTCATCCGAAGTAACCATAGCGCGCCACGTTCTCTCTGAATTAATGAGCGTTTGCTGCCATTGACTAATACATACGTTTGACGGGACCGGATCAGCAGTTCAAATTATCCGAATTTTCGAATTAGCGGGGGTTGAATTAACGAGGTTTTACTGTAAATAAATAAAATCAGAAATTATCTTAAGATTTTACTTGCACCCAACATCCAGCAATAACTATTTCTTTTTAATGTACAGCATGGACACGAACCCTTCGAACCCACTTTAGATGGCCCGCAAAAGCTCGGTTTTTCTTCGTATCGCTCTGCGATTTACTGCTGCTTAGTGGTGGAAGCTTGGAGTGAAAATATTAGCGGATGAACTTATCTCGTTCAAAGAATAACAAAATAAAAAAAGGTTGAGCAGTCCTTAAGTAATCTAAAGTACAGCCGCAGCGATTGCTGCGACACGTCACTGCAAAGTCGTGATGTGTCGCAGCAATCGCTGTGGCTGTACTGTAATTTTGTTTCTGACCGCGCGCGTTGTTTTAAAAATTTGCAGCGTGTTTAATTCAAGATTAAAAATGAAAACAAAACAATTGAAACCAATTAAAAACAAAAGACGCCACGCTTTGTTTAATCCAGTTCACACGCAGGCATTCTTTTTTTTTTTTTAGTGTTACTCACGCACAAGCACACTAGTGCTTTTGTGAGACTGAGTGAAATGTATGAATGCTTTATTTGTGGATACACTAATTATTCTTATTAGTGGTAGTAGTACTAGTAGTAGTATTAGTAGCAGTAATTTTAGCGTATTATAGAACACACGCAAAAACAAAATGATGACGTACGCCGCGACGCTGCTTTCTGGACACGGTTTCACTGGTCGCATCGGCTCATCAGCTGCAGCGCTCGGGCTTAATGTCAAATTAAGTACAAATATTAAATACTGAACTGATTCCAACCGTAGTTTGATGGGGGAGGGGGGGGGTGGAGTTAAAGCGAATACTAATGTACCATTATATGTCAGTGTACGTTTTGTAACCTTCTTAAGGTAGAAAAACGACTGGCTTATAGGGACAGAACGAGCTGGTTGGTAGGGATAATTAAACTTGAGGAAGAAAACGTTCTTCCTCAAGTTTAATGACTGGCTTATGTCTCGCTTTATGACAAGTAATCATTTGTGCACCACATGTTAATAGATGAAACTTATCTTGTCGCTTAAAATCCGGAAGTTAATATTGATCATTCGTTAGCGAGAAACAATCACATATGATTAAATGCCCCTGTTTCTCCGAGTAATCCGTCAGAGCAATAACACATTCTTTTTCGAAAGGTTTCTCGGCAGCGCACGGGACGAAAACACGATAAATGTAAAGAGAAAAGAACTACTGCCTGGAAGTTTTATCTGGAGCAGATTGGCGTGTAACTGGAACAAGGTAAGTGGAACGACAGGTTGATCTGCTTAACACCCTCTTGTTCCCGTTATAATAAGCAAACAGAACGACAAAAGCCCGCGTTCCACATATAATTCTCTTTCTACATAAGATTTCCACTTTTCCAGAAAGAATATGTGGAACTTTGATTTAAGTAGAACCTACGATGAACCAAATTGAGTGTAGGTGAGCACGGTCATGATAGCGCGTATCATTAGAAAATCGTAGCACGGTAGGTTGAGAAATATATTTCTTCGGACTGCCTAACGTCTGTTCGAAGCGTTAGTATACATGCTGTATATTTGTTCGTGTGTGATACAGGTTCTGAGGGGAGTGAAAAGAGCGGATGTCGCAGTTCAACGTCATATGCAAAAAAAATTGTAGCGCAAAAAACGGAACTCTAACACCAAAAGCTCGAAACTCAGTCCTACTGTTGATTTCAGTATTAACCAGGGTTAGGGCAGCGTGCATTCAAAGACTATAGAAGGTAATCACTCGGCAGGAAACGATACTTCGCGTGGAACAGCAATCGCCTTCCGATTATCATTGGTACCGTCTAAGCCTCCATTTGCGCCTGACGTTGCGTGTGGTTAGCTGCGCCGTGGTGGGTTTAAAAACATGTATATTACCGGTGTATGGTTAGCTGCACCGTGGTGGGTTCCAAAACAAGCAAATTACCGGTGTAACGTTTTCGTACCGAACACCGAAATAGTAAGACACAACTGTTTCTTATTCTCATGGTGTACCCCTTGTGTCATTTGTAGTTGCCTATCATATATTTCCTTCTTTCATTGGTAGTTGCTTTACCAATGCACTCAATGATCTAAGAAACTGAGGAATCCGAGGCTCGTTGATGGCATTTAGGGAAAACCAGTCAAATCAGGTGGCAAGTTGCAAGACATAAATAGTGACAGAGGTGTCGATATACTCCTCAAAATCTTGCTGAGCATTTACAACGGCGTTGCTGCTTTCCCAGCATTTTGAAAAAAAAGTGTCGAAAGCGGGCACCTATGCAAGCATTGCCAGGAACGAGTCTTGGGCTGCCGAAATGTCTGCACAAGAAACCGCAGGTGATACACCTGTAGCTTCCTGAAGCTTTACTTAACTATTCGAGTGCCACAGGTGCCGGGACTGGCAGTTTGAAGTTTACACGGATCAATATTTAAAAGTCTGACTCAATCTTGCGTGCTGTTACTTTGGCTGGGCCAGCCCGCGGCCCGCTATCGAGTTCCGACAGTTGGCCCAGCCAGTTCACTAAATCCTTTTTTGTCATCACAGTAGATGTAGCCGAACCAACAAGTTTTGAGGCATCACACGCCATGCGTGTGGCGACGGGTATGAAAACTTCGAGAAAACAAAGTTTCGCATTGAGTTCAGACAAACTACTAAAGTAACCACTCCTATTACGTACACAAAAGAAAAATTATAATAAAGCAAAAGTGTATTACCTTATCGTAAAGGAATTTGTAAAAATGCGCTGCAAAAGAAAAAAAATGAAAGACGTTTACAAATTTCTGTAATGCTGAATTAGAGCGCAGCTCTTTAAGAGGAGAAGGGCAGGGTATGGAAGGCAAGGTTTGTTCCTCCGTACCCTCTCCTCCTCCTCATGAACCTGCTAAACTTAGCGAGAAAATTTTAGCTGGAAAATGTCTCTGCTAAATTTTGCCGGAAAATTTCCCGGCTAAGTTTAGTGGGTTAAACTTCCCCGCTAAATTTAGCGCGCAAATTAGCGTAACATGACTTCCACATTAACTCAATTTATCCTCTAGATTTATCGGGAAAATTGACGTCACGTATTATCAGCACCAATTCAATTTCCCGCTAAAAATTAGCGGGGTGGTTACGCCGACGCCGACGCCGCGAAACGCGAAAACGCGGAAACGGGCGCCTAAGAGCTGCACTCTAAAAATAAGCATGGAGGTCACTGTCTTGAGAAAAGCAGTCTCCCCTACCCATAAATTGACCTCGGAAACACGCAGGATGTTCCTGCGAGTAACCAGGTAGGCATTTGTGCCTCAGAGAGAAACGCTGAAAATACTGTGGTGGCACTATCTATGACAAACGTCACCATTACGCCAGTTATGGTGGCTAAAAGCGGTCGACGACCAAGAAGATCTCAACAGTCGTCTGCGCGTAAACGAACAACCTTCAAAACGAGAACTAATATGTTTGAACACAATACACTCTTTTTATGACAACCCATCTCCTCAAAACAAATTGTTAAAATGTTTTGATAAAAAAAATCAAGGGTCTTTTTGCAGATATAAACACAGAGCCCAACCAGGACCCTTGACAACTGCAGCTCTGAAGTCCGAGCCTGGCCCGCAAGCATGGCACAAGATCTATTCTTTAGGTGTGGACGCCGCGAGCTCTCCTGTACTCATGTCGACCCCTACTGGCAGTGCCATCTATTGCACCAACTTGTATTTAAGCTCCTCTACCAGAGGCATCTATGGTCCATGCACATACCACTGCGTGATTCAAGGAGCGGCAAGGCTATTTAAATCGACCGCGAAATTCGGTTTCGTAACCTATTCCGTTACGAGTTTGTGCAGCGTTGCCCACAGATGGTGAATCTTTTTCTTTTGTAAAATTTGCAAAGCGCGAACTTATCTGAGGAAAAAGTAAAAAAAGAAAAAGGCTTAGCTCCTATGGAAGCGCACCGAAGTTACCGGTCTTCGAACCAAAGGGCGCCCTATGGTTTGAAGACCGGTGGCTTCGCAGCGCTTCCATAGAAGCTCGGCATTTTACTTTTTTTTTACTTTTTCCTCAGGTAAGTTCGCTCTTTGCGAATTTTACAAAACAAAATGCACCATCTGTGGGCAACTCTACACAAAGTCGTAGCGCGGTAGGCTAAGAAACCGAATTTTGCGGTCGATTTAAAGAGCCTGGCCGCTCCTTGAATCACCCAGTATAACACGAAACAAAGGACGACACCAAGCGCGGAGACGCATAACACGCATGGCATGTGACCGTAGACACAAAATTCCTCAACCATGCCGACACCTCAGGCTACTTCCAAGTGGTGCGCAAAGCCGTCCTTATTTCCTCTTCTAAAATCTCACTAGGAGTCTTGTTTGAAATATGTATCAATCTATGTCTCACTTTCGTCGGTCTTAGTGCTTCCCACGGTATAGAAAAGAAACATTGAAAGGACTGCAGTCCCGTTATGAGCTTAGTGATGATACCGCGTTTGAGCCAGTATCCACCGATTTGCGAAATATGTGCCGCGCATGCGCCCAATCCTCGACGCGCCTGGGTTCGGCAGTATGCGATACTAAACAGATCCTTAAAATGGACAGCAGTCAATACTACGAAGCATCTCAGCCAGTCCAACTCGGCGGACTATACCACGTGACTTTGCGCTTCACTCCGCCGAACCGCATGGTCACGTGTCACCCTCTCCCCACTTGATTGGTTTCGGATGCTCGTATTATCGGCTGCGGCATATTTCCTCACTGTTGGGCAAGAAGAGGAGAAGGGAGCCTTCTTTGTATCAACTTCGGGGTGGAACGTGATCTTCAAGGGGCACTGAAGTCATGTTTGGAGCAGCTTTCTATGTCACATCAACACAATGGGCCAACACTGTATATCTAATGTGCCTGCGGCCGGAATGCACTTCCTCTTTACCGAGTAACCTCGAACCAGTAGTTCGAGAAAAGTGTCTGTAGGGCAGCAGCACATATTACGAAAATGTGGCTTGAACCACTGCTGGCATGTGTCATGACAAGGTACATTCCGTTTTCACGCAACCAAAAAAGGGAAAAAGTAGCACTTCCGTGAGGCAATCACGGATATCAAGTAAAGCAACAAAAAAACTCTTCACATGATTAGAGAAAATTAACAGAACACAATGTTAAATGACACTCCAATCTTTTGATTGGCTTGTCAAGGCAACAGCTCTTAGTTCACGAATCCGTAGTGCTGAATAAGATGGCGTCATCAGCGACGGCCAGCGCTGAGCAAAGGTTGGGTACGACGATTGCGTCAACGTTCGGCTCAAACCTGACACAAAGCAGAGCGCTGGCGCAGTACTCATTTCTAATCTGTGTCCAGCATCGGCCTTCGCTGGTGACGCCATCTTATTCAGCACTACGGCCTTGTCTTTTGTGCGGTAATGGTCAAGGCCGCCGTTTTTGCTGTTCTGCCAAGTCATGCTTAAAGGCCGACGACCAGACTTGATATTCTGCAAGGCAGAAGATCCTCCTCACCCTGGGGGAGGGGGAAACAGGCAACGGTGGACAGGGCAGAAGGGGGGAGAGGATGAAGCAGGGGAAAAGTGGAAAACGCGAACTGGTCGTCGGTCTTTAAACGAAGTACAGAACGAGGAGCTGCGACGAGAAGACCCAACGAAAGAAAACTCGGTGTTGCTCTCTTGCTGGTACCACATTTGTTGTACTTGGCGGAGGAGGTCGAGATGGAGTTGTCGGGCGGTCCGGTATTGAGAGGTGCACGCGCCTAGAGTTTTTCCTGAACTGCGAGGACGACGAAGATGTTGGCACGTATCATTCGCATTGCAATGCTGCGCCCTTTGCGTGTAGTGATGGGGGAATGGGGGCATTGGGGTGCAGCGCCATGAGGGTCTCGCATTGACGTCTCCTTGCCAGGGGCATGAACCCCGGGTTAAAGGAAGCGGAAGGAATGACACTTTCGTGACTTGTTCCTGTGAATCCGGGCCGAAGCCCAAGCCTGGGTCAGTCCTGAGTTATCAACGCTGTATTGGGCCTTCTCAGGCGCCGCAGTGAGGCTGACGGAGTGTAGGAAGTCCGCGATGACAGATCATGATGTCGTCGGCATGAACAGTAAAGCCAAGGTCTAGGATCTGGGACAAGTGGGGAGGTAGGTCTGCCATCATGAGGTTTAATTGTGACATGGACAGTACTGTCCTCTGCTGCAGGCCATTTGATGAAATTAAAGACCATAGGTAAAACGCAATTGCTGCGTTATGGACAAGCGACGTAGCATCAGTGGGTCGGGCCCCAGATCGGCACAGTTGGCACTTCTCTCGCATGAGGATAGATGGCATCTAGAACAGGGGACATCTAGACTAAAGGGCCAAACTCTGTGCTTAACATAATCTGGATGCTCCATCGGACAGATTGGGAACAACTAAATATGTTTCTTAAATAGTGGTGCTTCTGCACTAAGAGTTGCATACATGTAAGTATGTTCTGTTTCGATAAACAGACTCTGGGACTTTGTTTCAGGGGTTCATTTTTGCTGGTTAGGTTGGCTGACTGCACACCCCATAATGATTTCAGATAGACCTTAAAATAATGTCGATTCTTTAATCCTGAAAACTAGTTCCCGTGGGATATGTGTATTAGTTATTACGATAACATGTTTCAAGCATCACTATGCTTCAAAAATTCAGAACGAATGCTATAACAATAACGTTCATATCCTATATTTATTACTTGAAGGGATCTACTTTCCGGAACAAAATATTTATGTAGCTGAACAAAATATATACACACCGTACAACGTTATCATATAGTACCAAATAATCGGCATTAAAAACCTCACCCACATGAGCATGCTTTTATTAGTTGTTCTAACAGCTTTTACGTTACAATATTATGTTGGATGATGTTACAGGTGCATTCTGCCTCTGTGTGCGGCAAGCGAGACCACAGAGAAAATCTGATTTTCTTAACCAACAATCTGAGCTCCGTGTTCCATCGAAATAAAAAAATAAAGATGACAAATAAAAATTGTACAACCAAACACATTTCATCCATTCTTTTATATTGGACGTATATTGTTGTTGTCTCTACGACACTTGCAAGTGGTTCGTTGAATGACATCTAACATTTTTTCTGTTAAAAGCATTGCTTGTCCTTATGCTTCTCTTGTGGACAGCAGTTTGCTTTTGCGTTTAGAAAGACATTCCCAACAGTCAGCTCGAGGCATTGCCTTTACACCAAAATGTAACTGCAGTCAACTAATGAAACAATTCCTTAGCGTACTAGGGCATTCTCCGAGAACGCCTGTCTGGCTGTTTTACAGCGATACGTGCATTTATTTCATTCTACTAGATTAATCGTAGCCTAAGCAGCGCTAGGCTCCGAACCCCACTGACGTGCTCAATACTGTTTTGCGGTGCACACTTTAACCGATGCTCCTTCGATATTTCCGAAATGTTTTCCTCTGAACCAACCACTCACTCATTTGCAAGTTCACTCAGGTGCCCATGCACCCGGAGTCTTCACGTGTTTTGTTTCTTCTCCTTTTTTTCGAGGAGCTGAAGTGGCAGTCTCGATAAGTAATGTGGTGCGCAAGACCAACACTAGCGAACGTCGGCGGTGGCTGCTCTTTTACGCGTCTGGACAAACTAACGTGTCACAAACAATATAGTTTATAAAGTACGTACATGGCCGGCACAAGTGATGAAGAGAAGTCGATCCCGGGGTTGTTCCGGATGATGATTAGTACGTACTGAATCGAGAATACGACCGACGCGACTATTAAACGCAGGAGATGACCGCTTCTGTTGACTACAAGTCGCACGGCCACGGCGTCACTTCCGGAATGCGCGCGCATGCACATATCGCTTGGTGACATCGGCCGATTGGCCGCCACTCTGTGCAAGCCCGTCAGGCCCGTGGCCACTACGAAGTTTCTCGAAGGTATGTATCTTCAGAGAATCGTCCTCGCGCAGGTTCCCTCAGTCGAGTACATGGATGTAAAAATACCCGCAGTGACTTTTGGCCATATGCATATACACACAGAAGCACGATAATAATGCAGTGAATTGAAAACGTCACTATGTAGCCAAGAACGGAAGGTAGAAATGCGCATCCGCATAATTTCGTGCATTCACCAAGCACGCAGCCAACGTTGCGCTCAGCCATGGCGAATAGCAAGTCCGCACTGAATTGTGGTGTCATTTGAATACCTCCTGTGTGGTGCACGTTAGAAACAAAAAGTTGGCAGTCGTAAATCAACGACCAATTTGTCTTTTCAGTGTAGGCACCAGGCGCATTTACAAAGGATAGAAACAATATTTTGCATTCTAAACATTAGTGCCACAAATCTGTCATTACAATTATATCATTGTTTCATACCAAGTTATATAAATAGGAAATAGTTTAGTGGTATAAGGTACCTTCTCGATTTCCTATTCTAAATTTTTTCGCAAAACCAACATTTATGGCTTGTTTACATGAAGTGTACCTAAATGACTTTTAAACATTGGGCTGTTTGTCGGGGAAGATACAGAAATCGCGAAGCACTGCCGTCCATTTTCTAAGGGAACCACCATACAGGCAGTGTCGTGTCAATAATTGTAGCCTGTACCAGCAACAAGATCATTTTGGCTCTTCGAATAATGCTGTTAAAAGTTTGTTTTCTCGACGGCAGTTAAGGGGCATGCAAAATATCAATATCATTCTCAAACTCAAACAAAAATCAACAGCCCATATCTCGACTACCGATTGCTTATCTTAAACCTGAAGGAGACGGTAGAGCCATTGCCACCGATGAGTTTTAAAAAGTAATACTACAACTCCGAAAATAAAATGAACCATTCAGTCGCCCATTCGCTTTTTTACTTGCCGAACTACTAGCTTGTTCTTTCACAACAGAGAAACTGGAACACACAGTTCAGAATTTCTCAAAGTGCAGTCCCCTTCCATGGACCTGGTTTTGTTACGAAGAAGGCATGGCGTAACCTAGACGAAGTCACCTTCCGGTGCTATTTGAAATGCTTAACAAAGTGTGATGCTTTCTTCTTCTTCAATGCTCTTGCCACCCTTAAACAAGGCAAACCTTACGTGGACTTGTCATCAAATAGGCCCATCCCTTCAACTAGTCGTGCAAAAATACCCTTCGAGAGGCTCGTTCTGTGTCTTCTCCCATAAAAAAGAACTGACACCAATGGAAGCTTTCGACCAACCGTTCGAGCTATTCGACGCATCGTTCTCCAAAGGATGCTATAGGAGACGTGGAAACGACGTTCGAATTGGTACGGACCAGCCGTAAAACGATATATGCAATTTCCGGTAAATGAGAAATATTCTTAGTAAACGAAAGGGGCTGTTTAATTACTTAAAGCAGCTTCTACACTCTCAGAAATAAAAAAGTTATTGTCTTACACTTTTCGTTCCATATCATACACCCCAAAACTTCAGTTTGACTTACAAAGCACTGACGTCGAACCGATGGTACCAGCTTTCACAAGCGCATTGATATCCGAGTGGTACAACTTATTAAAACAGCTATTGCACGTGTTACTGACAAGAACAACAAACAAAATAATTGGGGCTTTTTTGGCCCTACGGCTAAACCTCAATGTGTTTTCTTTTTACTGTAGTAAGATACGTACTTTAGCTGTTTAGTAAGTTACATCGCACCGCTCTCAAGGCCTTCGTGAAAAAAGGACCGTTAGTTCGATGTCAGTGCAATGTACATCGAACTGAAGTTTTGGGGTGTATTATTGTGACAAAACGGTGTAAGACTACACCTTTTCTTTTTTTTAGAGTGTCTGGACTCGACGGTTAGTCTATTAATCTGCTGTGTTCAAGCAGATTAAAATATTTGTGATCAAATAAACTTATCGGTGACCTTATTGCGATGCAGTATTTAGAAAACGATCGTTCAAATGTGTTAAAAATAAATTAACGGGGCAATGCAACGATTTTTGTACTTTGCGCAAATAGCGCTTAGGACGAATCCCTGACGCCAATCAACTATGCAACACGCGATCGTTTTTCACCACGCGCAGTATTAGTTGCAGAAAAAAATTAAAGAAAAACGAGCAGCGTTCACCTCTTCAACTCGCAGCCAGAACAATGGCCACCTGATCTGGAGCCGATTATATGCCGCCAATGTTAATCGTAGCCACGCGCTGGGGTTGGCAAGCCACAGGACACGCGCTGAGTTCCAGACATTGTATGCCTCGGCAATTGTCGTCATCGCAGTGATTAGACACGGGCTACTACCCGAATGCTTCTCGAGCTATCAATTATCACGAGCCCAAATCGAGTGCTCACGCGATGCTCGGGTCTAATCTATGAGCCGCATTCAAATATCGTCCCTGGAGGATGCTGCTACCACCAGGGTGCGTCATCAAGATTTGCGAAGGAGAGGTTGAAAGAAAACGCTCGCTTTTCTGCTTGAAATTACACCGCACCAAAGAGGTTTCTTGGTCAGTGGCGTTGCGTGCGAGTGTACTTGGGTCCCACTAGTGCCAATAAGCTCTTACAAAGTGAAAAACGCTCAAAACGAATATCGTTGCACCGCCTCTTTAAGCAGTTGTTTTGGAGAGTGAAGTATATATGGTTTATTAATTTCTACACTAAATTTAACAGGAAAATTGACGTCACGTGGCCACGTCATGTTACGTCACATTATCTTGTCACACCAGAAGTTTACACCATGACGTCACGGTGTTACGTGACCTGACGTTACATGACGTCGGGTCCCGTGACTTCAATTTCTGCTCTAGGCTTAGCGGGAAAATCGACAATTCGGTGTCTAGTTGGGGTCACGTTATACCATGACTTCATACGAGTTCAATAACCTCGCTACATTTAACCGGGAAATTGATGCCACGCAACCAGACGTCACAGGGCGAGATCAGGTAATGTGACGTATACAAATCACAGGACCTGACGTGACAAGACGGCAGATCAAGGTACATACATTTACCTGGTAAAATTAGTGCTAAATTGACTCAAGGTGTCAAGTCGTGGCGCCACGCGATGGCATAACCTCACATGATGTCACCGATCTCCCCGTTAAATTTAGCAGTGTTATTGACGGGAAGGTTTCAGGTCGCGGAGTGACGTGATCTTACGTAACGCGACGTGGTGACGTGACGTAGCATAACAATGTCAAGTCGTGGTGTCACGTGATATCTTGAGGTCACGTGACGTCACCTTCCCCGATACATATGCCGGAGAAATGCACGAATAGAGGGACAGACAAACGGGACATTTTTTGGGGTTAAGGGGTTCCGTCAAAAGGCATTCCACGCTTTAAATATATTACGTCTGAGCAGTATCTTGGAATTCACTGACGCCGGATAAAGGAGGACTGACTCTGTGCGGATAGTCGTTATATCCCGAGGCGACAAAAAAAAAAAAAAAGACCCAATCTCCCCACCCGGACAAGAAACGACCGAACAAGTCTGAACAAAAAACAGGCTAGAGATGAAAAAAAAACAAAAAAAAAACGATCGATCATTCTACATACGAAGGAAGGAAGGCAATGGGTAGTATCCATCCGTATTGCACTCGAGCTCGGCCTATAGAGCGTGTGCGCCTGCCTCCACGGAACCACCCTTCATGCATGCGCGTACGCCTAGCCCTCAGGCGAACGAGATCGATTCCCACGGATCTGTGACACACGCGAACAATAGTTCTCTCGAGGCGCTGAGGAAATTGTCATTCTTTTCGAAAGCCCCGAGGGCGTTCGAGGAACCTTCAGGGATTACTGGCGCCGGAAGGCCACTTGGCCGCGTCGCTCGCTCGCGCCTCCTCTCAACCGTTTGCGTTCGTGGAGCACTGGCGGACTAGAAAAAATGAGCGGGAAGGGAATAATGTGGGTAAATTGAGAAGCAGCAATGTAGCGAAGCTGAAGGGATTAAAAAGAAAAGCAGGATGGGACTCCCGTTCACTTCGCAAAAGGCTCCTGACTTTAGGTACAATGGAATGTTCAACTTGCGTGAGATTTTTTAACTTGTTTTTTTTTTAGGTTTGTCTTGGACCTGCTTTTACGTCTATGCAATATTTTTTTTTTATATATAAAAGTAACTTTTTCGACTTCTCATCTGTGTTAGACACCTGCAGACGTCCATTGGGGATAACTCACTTTCCTGTGTCTAAACATAGACACAACCAACTTTCATTTACTCTTTTCTTTTTTTTCTTACCTTCTCTCTACATGCTTGTCGGTGGAACGGTCCTATATTCATGACAAAATTCGACGTAACAAACTATTTTTATAAGGTTCATTTTAATCAAATCCCTACTCTTATGAACCACAAACACGTGACAGAGACATATCATGAAACTTTTACATCTGGATGTACAGTCGCCGCGGGAGTTAATATTTCCACGCGAGCGCGCCTTTATTTCTGAGGGGTGCTTGACTGGTGACTTGCGATAAAAATTGAGATGACGTTAGAGCGAGTCGATACGGAGTGCACGGGGAAGCCGCTGAATTCGAGGGAACCGTTGTTATCATCTGCCTGCCTGCGGGTAAGCGTAGTTGGAATGAAAATGGGAGATGATTCTCCAGAAGTTAGAAAATACAACTGACGTGTTTCCTTCTCTCTTTCCAGACTGCAATCTCATTCGTGCTCGGCGATCTTGACTTCTGCAGAATCATCTTCCCTTTTCATTCGAACTACGCTCACTCGCACGCAGATAACAACGGTTCCCTTGAATTGAGACCCCCGTCCACTTCGCTTAGACTCGCCCTGAAGTCATCTCTAGTTCTACCGCAAGCCACCAGTCAAGCGCCCCTCGGAAAAAAACCCGCGCTCGCGTGGAGCTATTAACTCCCACGGCGATTACCTACATCAGCAGCACTGTCGTTCTTTACATCTCAGAGACACCGTAGGAGTAACGTACACGTTTATTATGATTAAGGCAACGGATTATGTTCTCTTTTTTTCAGTAACTTCCTTTGTTCTCACATCCGATCCTTGCATCTCGAATGTTTCCGGCAGCCGCCTTCATGCCCTCCTTATCAAAGAACAGCAGGCCGCGCGTTTGAGTAACAGGTGCGCACAAAAAAGAGAAAAAGGAATTTACCCGCAGAGAATTTTATCGTGAAAATGCATGGCTTTTTTGAATTGGCGAAACAAATTAAGGGTTTGCGAGTTTATCTGAAAAAAGTGTCGTTTTATTCGAAAATAGTGTGCGATTCTTTTATACAATGCCCTATGATAAGGCGGCGTATATTTTTTTATTCCTACTTCTAGCCACGACGCCAGGGGAGTGGCACATATTTTATACACGGAGAGACCTACACTGATATCTTACAAGTGCACTCTCAAAAGATACTACGTCAGAACAATTCACAACCCAGGAAGGCAGATTAGTGCAAAAATTAATAAATTGGAGAAATAATCACGAATTTTTTCCCTGGAGAAGGGGAACAAAGGGGACAAAGGACAAACATAAATCTCAAAACACAGCTAGGTGACTGGTGCGCGACCGAAGAAATCTTTTTGGTCCTGGTATCGAACCAAGAACCTCTCCATCTAGTGGAGTGGTCTACCAACAGTGCTAACCAGTAGTTAGAAGATAGTAGAGCAAACAAATTTTATCAGTTGCCACTAGTCTAACGCCAACAAGGATGAACGGATTGCATCATATAATCATGGACATCTAATGAGGGTTTAAAATGGTTCATCGAATTCAACTAGGGTTTAACATGGCGGTTTACTTGTGTTTTTTTTCGGCAAGGTTTCAGATAGTCCCATATATTTCTACACGTGGCCATGAAGTAGTGACCATTAATTAAGTGTCTGAAAAATAAAGCTTCATTCTACTTCCATCCCGGTTTTGACACCGTTTATATGTGTCTGAGCATTGAATATGGGAACAGAATCCGTTGATTTGTAGACTTGAAAAAAATCAAACTGCTTTTTTTAATATTTATAGAGTATAATCTATTGTACCGGTAAAAGTCTAGTATACCGCGCTAGCATACTTAATGGTTAAAAAGGTCAAAAATTTAAAAGCAGCTAATTTTACTTCTGGACTCGCGTGGTTCAATTTGGTTTTGAGCATTCAGAATTTTTGTTTATTCTTTCGCATTCTTTTTTAACGTGAATGTTCCAGTTTAGGTCGTACCCGAGGACGTCTTTTAAATACATGTACTCGGTTGAAAAAGGGAGTCACTACTGTAGCTAAATTCTAATGTGTGTCTCTCTTGTGTGTCAAATTTATGTAGACTCTTATTTATTCAACTCCATCTGTCATTCAGAAAACAATGTCGCAAAACGATTTTGTTCAGCTCCTCTTGATCGCGAAGGGAACAAATTCAGGATTAAATCATGGTTTCATTGGCTAAGTGCTTTAAGTTTACCGCAGAATCAAAGCCTTCACAGATGTCGCTGATAAAAAGTATGAATGAATGAAATTGGGGTTTTTTGGCGCATCAGCAACAAAGGCCATAGTGCGCCAGAACTATGATAAAAGAAATAGAAAGGATAGGTTGATAATAAAGTCAGCTCTCGTAAAGCAGCAAAAAAATTTTGAGACGGTGTATAAGGCGAATATCCTTCAAAAACTCATAAACCTGTGTATGTGGTATGAGAGGTTCTTCCCCAAGCAAAAGCATCAGATGAAATGGTACATGCTCATGATAAAACAATGCAAAATGTTTGTGACGTTCACACTCATATTTTGGGCAGACTAAAAGAATATGTAGAATAGTTAGGGGTTCAGAGCAGGAATCACACTCGGGTGCCTCTTCCCCCCTTAGAAGATGTCCATGAGTGAGATGTGTATGTCCAATCCGCAATCGGCACAAAACAACCTCGTAAAATCGCTCACGATGCCTGCAACTTTTCCATTCAGTTAGAGTGCTTTTGATGACGTGAAGTTTATTGTGAGTGTCAGTGTCCCATTCCTCTTGCCAGTTCTTTATTATCTGCCTTCGCAATTTCGCTCTATAATCAGCAGCTGGTATTGCAAAAATGTCAACACTGCGATCAGCCGAAGTTGCGGCAGCCCGATCGGCCTCTTCATTACCAGCTATACCCATGTGGCTGGGTACCCAGCAGAACTCGATGGCTAGTTTCCGCTCCAGTGCTTTAAGCACTCGTCGGTGTAAATCTGTTACAAGAGGATTCTTTTTCCGTCCTACGGATTTAAGGGCTCTTAATGCACTAAGCGAGTCGGAGAAAACTACCGTTTTAAGGAATTTATGCTTCAAAATGTGCTCAACTGCCATTATTAAACCGTAGAGCTCGGCTGTGAACACTGTCGCATCTCTATTTATTCTTCGAACACACTGAATGGACTCCGAAACAAAAGCACATCCGACATAATCTGAAGTCTTTGTGCCATCTGTAAACAAACTATGGCAATTTTCATAACTGGCATGCATTTCAAGAAATTCTTGTCTTATGACATCTGCAGACACTACTTTCTTGTTATATTTGGTCAAGGAGAGATTGCAGTTTATATTATTGTTCTTCCAAGGGGCCAGTGGTTGCTGGAGTTCAACAAAAGGACCAGGTGCTTCAAAGTTATGCTGTTCAGTCAGTGTTTTTATGCGTAAAGCAAAAGGTTTTGTGATAGATGGTCTATTCTGAAAGGTGCGTTCATATTGTATATTTTGTATGATGGAGTGGACAGGATTGTTTGGCGAAGAGCGAATTCGTAAAGAGTACTGAACACTCAGAAACAACCTGCGCCTCTCAAGAGACCATTCATTTGCTTCTGCATATAGACTAAGCACCGGTGATGTACGAAATGCCCCCGTTGCAAGCCGAATACCCTGGTGGTGGATGGGGTCCAACATCTTGAGAGTTGTTGCTTTGGCTGACCCATACACGATACACCCATAGTCCAAAGTTGAGCGTACTACTGCTCTGTAAATGCGCAAAAGACAGACCCGATCTGCACCCCAGGACTTGTGTGAAAGAACTCTCATGATATTTAGCTTTTTCTGGCATCTCAATCGGAGCGACTTAATATGTGAACCAAAAGTGAGCTTTTTATCGAAGGTGACGCCGAGAAACCTATGTTCGGCTCTAACTGGCAGCACTGCCCCTGCCAAATGCAGCGAGGGGTCCGGAAATAGGCCTCTTCTCTGGGAGAAACAGACAACAACAGTTTTTTCTGTCGAAAACTTGAACCCGTTTTGATCGGCCCACTTCGTCATTCTATTGATAGTCATCTGCAATTGGCGCTCGCAAATGGAGAGATTGCAAGACGCAAACGAGATCTGCACGTCGTCGACATATAACGAGTGCATGACATTTGGTGGAATCACCTGTGACAAAGAATTGATTTTCAAGAGAAACAATGTCACACTGAGAACACAGCCCTGGGGGACACCATTCTCCTGAACAAAAGAAGCAGAAAGTGTAGTACCTAAACGCACTTGGAAGGTTCTATCTTTTAAAAAGTTGGCAATGCAGTTGAACATTCTTCCCCGTATACCAACATGCACAAGATCTTGTAAAATGCCATACCGCCAGGTGGTATCGTAAGCCTTCTCGAGATCAAAAAACACAGAAAGGTAAAACTGTCTGTTAACAAAGGCTTCTCTGATACCAGTTTCAAGGCGGACAAGGTGATCAGTTGTAGACCTCGAAGCACGAAAACCACATTGAAAACGACTTAAAAGACTGTTGCTTTCTAAAATAAAAATGAGCCTGTTGTTTACAAGTCTCTCAAAAGTCTTTCCCAGACAACTAGTCAACGCAATAGGGCGGTAACTAGAGGCATTAGATCTGTCTTTTCCTGGTTTTAAAAAGGGGACTATAATGGCTTTTTTCCACTCATTGGGTAGCTGCCCTTCTTTCCATACGCGATTAAAAAATTTAAGAAGAAAATCAAATGATGATTCAGCAAGATGGGTTAGCATGCTGTAATGAACTCTATCGGAACCTGGGGCTGAAGGCTTTGATGATGCAAGAGCATAACGTAGCTCAGCAAGTGTAAAAAGTTGGTTGTATTCTTCATTGTTGCTGCCAGCAGTAACAAGCCTAACCTTCTCTGCCCTTGCCTTGTGACTTAAGAAGTTTGTGCTGTAATTTCCACATCCTGATATACTTTGAAAATGCCTGCCCAGAATATTAGCCTGCTCTTCCAGCGAGGAGGGGGTATCACCGTCTGGTGACGAAATTAAGGGAATTGAGTATTGACGGTAGTCCCCGTCTATTTTCCTGACCCTGTCCCAGACTACCTTGACACGTGTGGAACTATTGATGGAGGAGGTATAGCCAATCCAGGACTTCTTTTTTGCCCGCTTTCGGACATAGCGTGCGAAAGCACGCTTCTGCTTAAAAGACAAGACATTTAGAGCTGTTGGATATCGGCGCAGAATTCCCCAGAATTTATTTTGTGTTTTCTTTGCTTCACGACATTCATCGTTCCACCAAGGCTTAGGATGTTTAGGCAAATAGCCTGTCGTTTGGGAAATCGAAACTCGCGCTGCCTCTATTAAGATTGTTGTGATGTGGTCATTTACTTCATCGACAGAGAGCGTGTCAAGGAGGTCATGGGAGAACACAGCAGTCTTTTGAAAAAGCTCCCAGTTTGCGGTTTCTAGCCTCCACCGGGGAGGACGCGACGGCAATCTTGGCAGGCGTTGCGTTGGGGTCAGGTGAACTGGGAAGTGATCACTGCCATATGGGTTATCAATCACATTCCACTGAAAAAAGGTAAATATATCCGGGGAACAAATGGAAAGATCGATACAGGAAAAGGATCGGTGAGATGAGCTGAAATATGTTGGTTCACCAGTGTTAAGTACACAGAGTTCCCTTGATGAAACGAAACGTTCAATCACTTTTCCTCGACTGTCAAACCGTTGACTCCCCCAAAGTGGGTTGTGTGCATTAAAATCCCCAAGTATAAAAAAGGGTTCTGGCAATTGATCAGCCAACTGTTCAAGATCTCCTGCTGATAAGGCAAATGAAGGTGGTATGTACAATGAGCAAACAGTAACCAACCGATCAAGTAAAATACGTGCTGCAACAGCCTCTAGAGGCGTGGCTAGAGTTACTTCACAGGCTGCAACATCACTCTTTACGACAATGGCAACTCCTCCTGAAGAGCAAGAGGAGGTTAAACGGTCCTTTCTGAAAAGTTGAAATGACTTTAAAAAATTGGTATTTGATGGTTTTAAGTTTGTTTCCTGAAGGCAGAGTGCTACTGGCTCATGTTTCTGCAGGAGAAAATTTACATCATCTAAATTGTGAAAAAGCCCTCTGCAATTCCATTGCATAAGGCCCCTGGCCATAAAAACCAAAAACAAGAGGATAGTGAATTATGGGCCAGTGATTCTAGTTAGTGTCTTTTTTGGATCACTTCTCTTGGGTGGGTTTTGAGGCCCCCCTTGAGAGGAAGCACCTTCCGTCTGTGACGGGGTAACCTCCATTTCCTCTACTGATGCCTCCGAGCCTTTCGTACGGCTCGGTGCATGTCCACCTTTCTTTGGTGGGTTCTGCGACCCACCCCGAGAGGAGGTACTCTCCGTCTGCGACGGGGTGGCCTCCATCTCCTCTGTTGGTGCACCAGAGCCTTTACTATGGCTCGGTGCAGCAGCTGCCTGTGCAGCTGAGATGGAACGCCCAGGGAGTTGGAGTCTCAACCTGGGACCTGGGGACCTAAGTGGTTGCGCAAGCTCCGAGAAGGACACTTGCGTTCCCACAGTTGCCGTAGGCGGTGCAGGTCCCCTGCGCACCGCCTCGACAAACGAGCCTCTCTGAAACCCAGAGAGGCGTCGCTTCGCTTCAGGGTAGGAAATACCCTCTTTCACTTTCAGGGTTAGGATTTCTTTTTCTTTCTTGAAATGATCACAAGATCTGGAATATGCCGGGTGATTCCCTTTACAGTTAACACACTTCGGATCTTCGTGGCAGTCATCAGCGGTATGCTCGCTGCGCCCACATTTAGCACATGTCTCACGACCACGGCAGGAACGCGAGCCGTGCCCAAACCGCTGGCAACGGAAGCAGCGGATAGGGTTTGGCACATAAGGGCGGACCTTGCAATTTAAATATCCTGCTTTAACAGAAGATGGTATGCTATTTAGTTCAAACGTGAGGATGATGTGCTTTGTAGGGATTTCCTTTCCATCCCTTCGGATGGTGATACGTTTGGCAGCGACAACGGCCTGGCCATGCATACCTTCAAGAATTTCTTCCACGGGACAGTCCATCAGGTCATCCTCCGAAATAACACCACGAACGGTGTTCAGTGTCCGGTGAGCAGAAACCGTTACCTTTGCTTCCTGAATATGGTTAAGGCATTGCAAAGCCACTGCCTGGTTTTTTTCGAATACTTCTACTAAGAGGTCACCAGTAAACATCTTTTTGCAGTTAAACTTTTCCCCTAACAGACCTTTCAGCACCTTTGCAACAAGGAAAGGTGACATCTTAGACAGTGGCTTGGATGCGTCTTCAGCATGAACTACAAAAAATTTGGTAATATAGTCGGTGTTGCTTCGTGACTCCAAAAGAGGGAAATTTTCTTCGTTGCGGACCCTTTTCAGGGACCGATCAGAGGTTTTGTGCTTGGTACCCATACAGATGGGAAGGAAAGTTCAGTGCCCGGGTGCACCGCCCACCACGGAGCCCAACAAGGGGGTAGGTAATGTGCCATAACAAGAAAGGCTTGGCTGACACAATTACTCTACCAGTGCTGCCCGGGCACTATACCCTAGTGTGGTTGCAGGGACAGGACCTGTTTCCACTCAAGGTTGGCCCTTGCCGCCTAAGAAGGTGAAAAGGAAGGAAGAGAGTGTAGAAGAAAAGAGAAAGAGGTGGGAGGAAAAGTGAAAGAAGGAAGAAGAGGGTAGAAGAGGCGACTGACTGAATCATCCTGGTCGGGCCAAGCCAGGACACCCGTCTACGAGAAGCAGGGGCCGAAGCGGTGTATTGCCTCGCCCGGGGGGCCCCGAAGGGTCCAAACATACCCCGGGCTCAACTCAACCACCAGGGTCCCCCTTTCCCCGGACACGGGTACGCCACGCACAGCCAGACTTGGGTGGGCGAACCCACATGGCTCGGGGTTCGTAGTGACGCCACTCACCAAGCACCTACCAAGGCAGGTGCCCCCTGCGTGCGGGTATGGTGGCCCACGTAGCTGGGGTCCGTGGAGGCGCCACTCTCCAAACACCTGCTTTCACAGGTGCCCCCTGCGGGGCTAAAAAGTATAAAAACAAGGGGTCCCCAGCACCGATCCCTGCGGAACGCCAGATGTTGCAGCTAATGAATCTGTTCTTCATATTAAAAAAAGTGAAAGCCGTTTACAACTCCCTGTAATGCCGAATTAGAGCGCAGCTCTTGAGAAGGAGGAGGGAAGAATACTGGAAGGGTGGGTCAAGTGACCTTGGGGGGGTCACGTGACCTTGGGGGGTCACGTGACAATGACGATGCCGATGACGTCACCAGTGACGTCATTAGTGACGATATCAGTGGTGATGACGATGACGATGTGGATGCCAATGACGTAATTAGTGACGTCACTGATGATGTCATCAGTGACGATTACGATGCGAAGGAACCCGAGGTCCTGCCGAGGTCCTCCCTAGGTCCTTCCGAAGGAACCCGAAGGAACCCGAGGAGCTCCCGAAGGAGCCCGAGGTCCTGCCGAGGTCGTCCCGAAGGAACCCGAGGTCCTCCTGAGGTCACGTGACCCCCCGAGGTCACGTGCCCTCGGGGGAGGAGTCACATGACAGGGTCACGTGACCTCGGGAGGACATCGCGAAGGAACCCAAGGTCCTGCCGAGGTCCTTCTGAAGGAACCCGAAGGAACCCGAGGTGCTCCCGAAGGAGCCCAAGGTCCTGCCGAGGTCCTCCGGAAGGAACCCGAGGTCCTGCCGAGGTCCTCCCGAGGTCCTCCCGAAGGAACCCGAAGGAGCCCGAGGCCCTGCTGAGGTCCCCTCGAATGAACCCGAGGTCCTCCCGAGGTCCTCCCGAAGGAACCCGAGGTCCAGCCGAGGTCCTCCCGAGGTCCTCTCGAAGGAACCCGAAGGAACCCGAGGTGCTCCCGAAAGAGCCCGAGGTCCTGCCGAGGTCCTCCCGAAGGAACCCGAGGTCCTCCCGAGGTCCTCCCAAAGAAACCCGAGGTCCTGCCGAGGTCCTCCCGAGGTCCTCCCTGTTAAGGGCTGAAGGGCGGACAGGCTGGAGACCGGGTTAGGGCTATATGGTGACGATGTTTTAATGGGACATGAGATGATTGTAGCGTCCGGTGGTAAGTCCCCTTCCGTCTCCGCCGCGCGTGTTCGCGGGTCCCCCTTTTATAGCCCCGGTGACGTGACGATGTTGCGTCACCGGCGGGATTCTGGTGATTGGTGGTGGCTGCTGGCTTGAATGAAGATGAGGTGCAGCAGCCACTCTTATTGGCCCGGAGGTTTACGTCGTCGCAGCAGCAGCTTCTCGTGATGTTGGAGAAAGAGGAAGACGAAAACCCGTTGGTGTTGGTTACTTCAGCTGATGTTCGAAAGCCTTGTTTCCGGGTCTTCGTGAGGGTCTCTGCCAAGCAATGGTGTTGCGGACCGTCCCTGTAAGTGTGCCAGATGGAGCACGGCGTCGCCGGGGCTTGGAACGTAACAACTTCCCCGGCAGCAGGGTGGTCTCTTTCAGCAGTGCCAGCTTCCAACTGGCCGATGAAAAGACCTCAGGACCGCCGCGGCTGACGGGCATCCTGAACACACGAAAGAACAGAGACCAAGACAGCAGGGAACACAGGCACCAGACTCGAACCGCAAAGAGCCGTCAAGCCTTCACTTTGTTCCTGCCGTGCCCCTCACGCATTTGTTCACGAACACCCGATATGACGCTGACAATGATCATGAATAAAACATTTCGAAAAAACGGCGCTATCTCATCGACAACCCGCTGTGATCGTTGGACAGAGCCAAACCTTAAGAATGTCCCGTGATGCGTTAATACACTGCAAACTTCAAAAGAGAAAATGACCCCACTTCCCGTAGTTTCCACATGTAAACTTTTTAGGAAGGACAATGCGCTTGTCGTTTAAACGAACTCCTTAGAAAACATTTTTAAGCTGTTAAGTACACTGTGCTGCGAATGCGCTAGATTTAGCTGTACTATACTGCAAGTGTAATTACTCACCTCGAGCTCAATATACATAGACAGATGCTTCATATTCTTAAGGCACCCTGAGGAAAACTTTATTTACAACTACAATCTTCGCTCCTACTGGCATACTCAACCTGCAGGAATCTTATATCTTTGTTCCAACGTGGCAGGATTTAACTTAAGGTACTTGGGACGTTGCCGGGGGTCTGTCGTGGCGACTTCAGTCAAGTTCGTGAACGAACTGCTTCTCCGTTCGAACTGCCTGATTGCGCCTATCTTAATCAAGGTGTCTTTTATTTGATCGAGGATGTCACACTTATAGAACGGAAGCAAGTACGCTTTAGGTTTTGTATTATGTCGTGACTCACCTGAGTTGGAAAGAAAGTTTTTTTCTTTTTCGGCACATCAGTGAAATGTGGCCTGGCCGATGACAGATGTAACATATGATTGATTTTCGTGATTCGCAACCCCTGGTAGCAGTCTGCTTCATGTTAGTATCCTCAGTTCGTTTGTTTTGGAGCTTTGCCAATTTACGTTTCGACTTTCTTTTCTTCTTACTTTTAGCCTTACTACATTTGGTTTTCGGGTTTTCTACTACAGAAAGCTTATCGTAGTCGCTCAGCTGGTGTCGCAACTCGTATGCGTCAGCAAGCTCCGCAGCTTTCTCAGCAGTCGTCACATCTGGTTTGTATTTAACCCAATTCATCACTGACAGTGGAATACCCCGGAAAAACTGTTCTAAGCAAAGCATCTCTATCACTTTATCGTGATCGCCAAAGACCTCTGAGCTTTTCAGCCATTCCACCATATTGGCTCGCAACGTGTATGCGAAGTCAGCATAGGACTGACTTGGCTCTTTCTTTCCATTCCTGAACTTCTGGTGGTAGGCCTCCGCGGACAACTTGTATCTTTTAAGTAGGCTGGCCTTTACACAGTCATAGTCTGAAAATTGCTCATCTGTGAGTCTAGCCATGACTTCTGCAACTTTGCAAGGCAACAGTGCCAGAAGACGAAATGGCCATGACTCCTTTGGAAAGGACATGTGTTGACAAACTCGCTCAAAATTAACTAGGAACAATCCGATGTCGTTTTCAATCTTAAATGGCTGCATTAACTCGCTCATCTGAAACATTTCCCTTCCACTGTTAAATGTATTAGTGTTAACACTCAAATCTCCGCGCTCAAGTTCTGACCTTCTGAGCGCTAGCTCTTCTTGTCTAAGGTTCACTTGCTTATCTTCTTCTGCGGCCTCAAGAGCCGCCTGCCTATCTTTCTCTCTTCGTTGTTCTTGTTCGTCGGCCTCTCGAGCCGCTTCCTTTTCTTTTTTCTCAGCAATGCTATTCCAGACGTCCTGGATTTCATCTTCGGGGATTGTTTTCTCTATCTCTGCGATTAGATGGCCTTTTCTGACCGCTTTGGGAATATCAATTCCTAGTGCTCTGCTCAACTCCAATAGCTCTTCCTTTCTTAGTTTCAGAAGATCCATCTCAACTCTGGGGGTCAGAAAACTAGTACTGTAATAGTCTATCAAAACTCTATCTACCTAACTTTTCAAATTACCAAAAAATACGTACTTCAAGACAAACTCGGCATAAAACCTGCGCTCTAAGCGTCTTATGGTACACTACACTCAAAAGAACATGAAAACTTCAGCAGAATCCTTCCTAGAAACCTTTTCCAAGGTTCAGCTCACCTTTGGCTCAAAGGAATCCTACGGGAAACTCACAACAGGGCAAAACAAGGCCCGCATCTAAAGAAATATTAAAATTGCATTTAAAGTTTCCTTGCATGCCGGACTGCTTATTTCCCTAAGAGTAGTCACGGTGGCTACCAGGCTGCACAAAATTCACAGCTTGCGTCAAAACAATTCTCTTAAGAACTGGCTCTGCCTCGGAACCAAACAGTCACTCGTTGAGAAGCGTTCAACCTCATTGAATCTGTTTCGAAATTTTCGCCTTGCGGGCGTTACAACCTCTCAAATCCCGAGAACAAAGCACATTTTTGTTAACCTAGGAACGATTATGGAGACTCGGCAGCTCCCCGAAATTCAAGCCCAATACCCGCGAAACCCGGCCACCCGATCTCTGCCCTTCCGCCCGTCCTACCAGCCAGATGTCAGCGACGTCGTTCCGATGTCCGCAGAAGGACCAGGCACCACTGACGGCTGAACCTTAACCCGTGCTCAGGCGCTGACTCAGGGCACTCAGGGACGTTCGACGCCGGCTGACACCTCTTCTTCCTCAGCTGGAGTGTGGCCGCTGCGCTCATCCGGGCCAGGAAGGATCCCACCGCTGCCACCAGTTGTTATTCCTGGGGGACGGATAGGCTGGAGACCGGGTTAGGGCTATATGGTGACGATGTTTTAATGGGACATGAGATGATTGTAGCGTCCAGTGGTAAGTCCCATTCCGTCTCCGCCGCGCGTGTTCGCGGGTTCCCATTTTATAGCCCCGGTGACGTGACGATGTTGCGTCACCGGCGGGATTCTGGTGATTGGTGGTGGCTGCTGGCTTGCTTGGATGAAGATGAGGTACTGCAGCCACTCTTATTGGCCCGGAGGTTTACGTCGTCGCAGCAGCAGCTTCTCTTGATGTTGGAGAAAGAGGAAGACGAAGACCCGTTGGTGTTGGTTACTTCAGCTGATGTTCGAAAGCCTTGTTTCCGGGTCTTCGTGAGGGTCTCTGCCAAGCGAGGATGTTGCGGACCGTCCCTGTAAGTGTGCCCTAGATGGAGCACGGCGTCGCCGGGGCTTGGAACGTAACACCCCGTCGCGTTCTCGCGCGTGCGCAGACATTTGCCGAATTTTTGCCGAATCTTTGCCGAACTTTCCTTCAAAAGTTCGGCATTCGCCGAACTTTGCCAAATCTGAAGTTCGGCAGATTCGGTCCATCACTAGAAAATATACACAATTTCTACTCGATCAACCTCCACAACATCGTGACTGCTTACGGAATGCGAGCAACATTAAATTCGGTTTCAGGGTTACACGCTTTTTAGAGATGTTTCGAACTTCCCAAGGTTTGAGTTTGAATAATTGGGGCCAACATCGCTAGGTCCGAATTCGCACAGTTCGAAGCTCAAGGGGCCTTCGCACGTTGGTGCCGTCTCGGAAACGTTCCTGGATCCAGAAGGCTGTGGTCACCGGGATCACGACGGACGAGGTGGTAAACCATCACAGTGATTGGAAAAGAAAACATCCACTGACAACATGTCTGGTTGCGCCGTGAAGCGGAGATTTATTCGTCGATGCCGCATGGTTTTTGCGGAATTGGAGAAAAGAAACAAAACAGCTTCATACCGCCGTGCGTGGTTCGTCACTCGCTCTCCGAGAGCTAGTGCTGATGAACGTTCCCCCGTCACGTTAGGAGTTCTTGTGAAACGCACGCACGGTTTTGCAGCAAAAGCTACGAATTAAAACACTGTCACTTTGCTTGCTCTGCCACTTTAATTTACCTATATATAAAACCCTGGCCTGCGCGTTCTGCATGCGAGCAGTGTAGCATGCGGCGCACTTCCAAGCAAGCAAGAGTGTTTTGGTTAAAGTCAAGGTTTGATTTTTAACGCTTACCCGAATTGTTCAGTGACTTAAAACGTCTATGGGCTTCTGTGTGCCACAAGTAAAGCGAAAGGCTTCTGCGGACCCTGCTTCTGCTCGACGGGTAAAGCTATCCGTGTAAGCCTATCCCACACACAGAAAGGCGACGAAACCGTCGCGCGTCGATCTCACAACTCCAGAATGCTCCAGCGTTCCGTAATAAGCGAAGAACAGTACACAAAGTCGGGTATGCTAATCGAAAACAGCAGATGAGATCGGTTCATCCCCAGTGAGCCCGCCTAAGCCTTCCTGCCAGTGCCATTGCAACCCGCGCACTGATACGCGCTTGAGGAGCAAGCTGACGTCACTTCTAAACATGCGCTTGATTGGCTCTGGCGGTCCGTAGCTTTGGCTCGGGGTCCAACGTAAGGTGAAACGGAGTATAGCAACGGAGGCCTTGAATGTCTCCGCCGGCGCGGTTAGGAGCTCGGCAACCTTGTGTGACGCGGGGTCAGTGGCCGGAGGCCCTGAGCTTACGGTTCTGTGGAGGCTACGTGCACGTGATCTCGCTTTCGCCCACACCCACGTGCAGACACCGGGGGCTGGTGATGAAAGGGCAGCGGTTGGGTGGTCTGGCCAGCGTGTAGGCCTCTCTGCACTGTCAGCTTAGGGGTGAATGAAGCGTATTTGGGGCTCACTTTGTGTCGTACTCGCTTTGAAATCCGTGGTGTGCCGCCACGAGCCCATCATCTCATTATGTATTTTCTCTTTTCTTTTTCTTAATGACCCCGGTTATAGACCCTTTTGTTGTTTACAAACGTGAGCTGCAGTCAGCGTCCCAAGCGAGTTTCGGTCGCTCCGTCTTTGCAAGCCTGTTGAGCTTGCTTTTGTCACCAGCGCTAGAAAGCATAAATGCTACACGGGCAACAATGTTGGAGATTTAACGAAGGCCCTCGGCTGGACAATTTAACGTCTTGGAGGAGGCAAGTTGATTTGCATGAATAATATAAAACATTTTAACAGATCTCGACCTACGTTTTTTTTTTTTTTTTTTTTTTTGGCGTTCACCTGGAGGATTGCTGTTTAGACGTTTAATCTACATTTAAAGCAGCGGTGTTAAGGTGGCCTTGGTTCATCCTTTTTATAATCCGAAAGTTCTCTGGGACGTATAGGACTGGAGCACTACCTGGTGGCGTTTGCCATAAAAAGGGTCTATAGGTGAGCAAGTCGTTTGATGTAATAATCGGTGACGCAGAGAATACACCGATCTCACTAGTCAGCTGGACCACCCCACCGCTGCCGCGATGCATCCAGGGAACTCTAGTCTTTCCGCATGCGGCCGAACGTAGCTGGGACTTTGCGCGTCTCGGGCACTGCAGACTGCCTCTTGTGACCCAAAGTTACGTCGGCTTTACGCATGCACCGAACGCTTGGAGAGATCGGTCTACTGTACCATCAAAAATACACTTCATGAGGTTGCACATCTCACACGAGACACACGAGGCAAAATACCACTCAGACAAGATCCTTAAGCCGGGGTCACAGCGCTTACACATCCTACAAAAGACCGTCTGCGTACGGATTCGAACGCGAGTCACCGCGAGATCCGTGCTTTGAATGCCGCGTGGCAATGAGTTCAAGGAGAAACCTGGACACGTGGCATTCGAGCCACGGATATCGCGGTGATTCGTGTTTGCAGACTCTCTTCTGTGTAGGCCGGTTCAGACACTTGCGTTTGAGTGCGTTTGACTGCGTTGCGTCGAGAACCGAAAGCGAGTCACCGGCACATCTGTGCTTCGTATGAAGCAAGGAATCCAATTCAAGGAATCATCTTGGCACGCGATATAAGCAGCAGGGATGTCCTGGTTTCTCGCAGCCGCAACGCAGTCAAACGCAGTCAAACGCAACTGTCTGAACTAGGGTGCCTTCATGTGCGCTTTGCTTAGGGTGGAGTCATCCGGCCATTTTGTCCCACACTTTTATTTTCCTTTTTTGTTCAGAAGCGCGTGAAAGAGCGTGTCCCTGCACGCGCTTGTGGCGCTGACTATGCTATGGCGACATTTTGTTTTCGTCGATTTCTTTGTATTTTACCCGTGAGCGCGTGCTGTCGGCATCGGGTACTACAAAGGGTGGCATCACCCTAAACAGAAGGACATTGAGGCACCCTAGTCTGAACCAGGCTTATGATGCATAAGCGGTGTGACCCCGGCTTTAGGAGATCAATCCAAAATGTTCTGTTTCCATTCCCGGCCTCCGTGTTTTTATCCTTTCATGTTTTCGTAGAAGAAATAGTTTGCAGTGAAAGAAATATAAATGGGAATAGGCAACGTCTCGAACTCAGCTAAGGCGTTTATTTAATCATCCCCCTTATAAACACTTCAAACGAGCGCCAGATTACTGCCGCCATTGATGACCTTTTCTCGTGTTACCGAGGTGCCGAACCAGTGAAACGGGCGTTTATGAGTCTCCACAAAGTCCATTGCTGGGGAGAAGGACGCTGTAGAATACAATATGGCAATAAACTGTCCCGCTGTGGTAATCACAAAGTAAACTAAACGTAATAAAAGGAAACAAAAACTGAAGGTCGGTAATGGTGGCGCCCCTGCATAACTGCTGCAAAGTGTCTATATATACACAGCCGCTGTATACTTTCCTTGTTCTGCCTCTGTCTCGGGCTGTTATTGCTATGGTAAACTTGCCCAGCTCGCGAGCATGCTAATTGCAATTTCTATAGACCTGGTTCAACTTAACGAACACTCAACCGGCATTGTTCTAAGACGCGTGAGAAATCTCAATAACATACCTAGCAAGTGACTTCTAGTCGCCGTGCCTTAAACAAAGCAGGGTATGGGTTCTAATGTTCGTACTTTTTGCTTTGTGATTCGGTATTAGGTGTAATGGAGAGTTTTAGTTTTGCCTATAGGAGCAAACGGAAGCGCCGTGTATTTCCGTTAGCGTTTCCTTCTTCACACAGCGCATGCGCGTCGTCTCCATTCGCCAATCAAGGACGCAGTTTGGGTATAATGCCCGGAGCGCGTCTCCAACTAGTGTGCTTACCGCGTCCAAAACGTGCTCGCTCGATTTCGCCTTATGACCTCATAGATGTGTCATTCTGACGCCGGTCGCGATCCTGGCGGCGTCCCAACAGCTGTGGTGGATGTGGCAGACATCTGTTCTGCTGCAGGTAGCTCTCTGGTGTGGCAGTCCATGGAAGTTTCTGCAGCCAGAAGTTGGGACGCCGCGACGACAGCGACACTCGCGTTTGCTCTAGCTTTTCGCCAGTATTTATACGACTAACTGCTAGGGTTTTTGCCAGAGCCGGAGTGTCCTGCGACCGCAGGACACTCCGGCTTCTGTGACGTCATTCGTTGCCAGTTCGGGAGCACCTTTGATCAATGGGAGGGGTAGGACGCTAAACGCACCATGCAGTCGGAGGCGCGCTCTAGGCTCCATGTAGTTTGGGGCTCTGCGTACCCACGGTGTGGAACACGCAACGCTAACGCAAACGTACGGTGCTTCCGTTTTCTCGTATGCGCAATTCTAAAACTCACTTATGATATTGGGGCAAGTCCTCAAGATAGAGATTTACGCGAAAGTAAATTGACTTCTACCAAAAAGGAAGCGCGACCTGCACCATCTAGGCGCCTAGTGGCCGGTGAAAAAATCCGCCTGGTCCGGGTATCGAACCTTGGACCTCGCCATGACTAGCGGAGCGCTAAACCAACCGAGCTAATCAGGAGCTAGACATCAGTAGAGCAAACGGATGTTAACAGTTGCCACCAGTCTTGATCATAGCCATTAGTTGAGTCGATAGAGCGCTCCACTAGACATTAATAGGTCCCCAGATCGATACCCGAACAATGAGGATTTTTTCAGCGGACACCAGTTACCTGCAGGGCGCGAATCAAGCTCCGTTTCAGGTGGAAGTCAATTCATTCCCGCGAAAATCTTCACCTTAAGGACGCCCCCCAAATCAATAGATCTAATCATTGAACTGATCACACCCTTGCGCCGGCCACGATTAAGACTGGTGACAACTGTTAACATTTGCTTGCTTTACTGAAGGCTACACCCTGGTTAGCTCAGTTGGTAGAGCGCTCCGTTAGTCTTGTATGTTTTTCATAATGTTCAACGTTAGTGTACTTATATTTTAATACGTTTAACAAAGGGCGATGTTAAGTGTCCTGAGAGTTTGGTAAGGAAGCGGTAGTGTGTTCGTCATCACACCACGAGAAGCCAACACATCGCGGTGCAGAAGCTGTGTGGGGGCTGCTGGGATTGGGAACACAAGAAGAGCGCGCAGCATCCTCGATCAGATGAAATAAAGCAATGGAACAGTGTGAACGTTGATTGGTATCTATCACTAGTGACGAGGATAGGATTGACGTGGCCGCAAACTTCCCGTGCCACGTAATTATTATCCAGGATCAAAGTCCTACTCGCCTGGGTATTTCACCCGGGATCCAGCCGCGGATTCCTGGGAACTGTCGTATCCATACAGCCTGACCAACATACAACTCACGCAGATTGTTTGCGTGAGCGGTTGGATGCTCGTGGGCATAAAAGGCCGGCAGTCTGAGGAAAGACTGCGGCTGGGTCTTGCTTTTAGAGGGCAGCTCTCAGGCGCCCGTTTCCGGCTTGAGCGGCGTCGGCGTCGCCGTCGGCGTAGCCGCGTGATGCATTATGGGAAATGTCCCATAATGCACCCCGCGGGGAGGAGGAGGAGGAGGGGGAGGAGGGGAAGAGGAGTAGAAGGCAGGATGAGGAGGTGAGGACGAGGCGCATACCCTCCCCTCAGTACCCTTCCCTCGTCCTCCTCAAGAGCTGCGCTCTAATTCGGCGTTACAGGGTGTTGTAAACGTCTTTTTTGGCTACGGGGGTACAAAATGGCTTGAATCTTCTCCCGCGTTGGCCGGATTCAGGCTGAGGTGACTCCCGAAGATGGGGACTGGTGCGTGTTCGGAAGCCGCCTCAGCGCTACGGGGCCTCTGTCTAGGTGAGGAGAGGTGTGGATTTCCTAAGCACATCACAAGAGGCAAGCACCTCGCGGAGCAGGAGCGCTGTGGTGCATGGTGTGATTCGGAACATAAGAAGAGCGCGGATGCCCCTCGATCAAACAAAAGTAAGCAATGGAACAGTGTGGACGTTGACCGGTAACAATAATAAAACAAAACTCCCGACCTATCAAAAAAAAAAAAAGAAATCAAAAGTAGGAGGCGCAAGCACAACACATTTGACAGGCAAGGTTTCGCACTTTGCTGAGATAAGAGCATAAATATATCGTATAGACATCCGCGGTGACGGAAAGTTTTGTCCCGTCTCTACACATGCACACACGCGCGCACTATAGGATTTAATAGACAGAATGAAAAATGCAAAAATATACAATCCACAGACAAATGTGCACACTCTCGAAGGCAGAGACTGTCAGACTGAAAGATCGCACTGGCAGATCACACATGCCAGAAGCTTGCGCGCACTGATGCAATTGGCCAGTATCTCTCAAGTTTCTTCAACGCCTCGTGCGAGAGTAAAATCGAATATTTTTCGGTCGCATTTCGGTTGCGCGCAAAGCGCTTTTCACTTTACTCGCGGACGCCAAGCTGGCAGAATTTCATAGTTGTATAAAATTTTGGGAAAAGCAAATTGAGACGTTTACAGTCCCCTGTAACGCTGAGTTAGAGCGCAGCTCTAGAGGAGGAGGAGGGAAAAATACGGAGAGGAGGGTATGACCCTCTTCCTCATCCGTACTCTTCCCTTCTCCTTTCCTGCTCGCCTCCCATTTAGGGGAAACTTTCGCGCTAAATTTAGCGAGGAAACGTTTCCGCTAAATTTAGCGGGGAAAGTTTCCCGCTAAATTTTACCCGCTGTGGTGCTCGCTCCACTATTCACACACGTGAACGATTTGCATGCCGTAGACAGTCCCGTATGGGAGCGGGGCGGCCAGGGCGTTCATAGAGGTCGTACGCGCTCACAAACTCGCGCGAGTGTTTTTTTTAATGATCTGTACACGCACCTGCCTAGGCCTTGTACCGCTGCACGAGTCAACAGAATACTCCGCTTTCGCCATGTCCTCTCGTTATCCGGTTTCACGTTTTTACGCAAGAACGCCTCCCGCGTGAGCGGTCACCGAGTCCGTGTCGACTGACGGAAACTGACTGACAAAGCAGAGTCTCACGGAGAGAGCGTCCGCTCGCAATGACATGACCGGGGACCTTGGCTGGCGGTAATGACAAGAAGGTACGGTTAGTGACCTTGAGTAGTACGCAGCTTGTGGGACAGGGAGGTGGTGACATTTGTCGCGATGAATATGATTCGAAAAGAAGGGGAGCCGGCGTGATGTAATCAAAGGTGGTTGGCGGAAGATCACTAATGGGACGGCATCCGGATATTCTATCTTTGATTTGTATACACTGCTCGTGCGCACGCTATTTGAAAGCGGTGGCTCGATGTCGCGAACGTGTAGTTTCGTTGCGAAGTTGCACCTTTAAATGACGTCCGTCACTATCGCCTCGAAGGGCTTCTTGTACTCTTTGTCTAGGGAATAGGTGCGCGACGTCCTCTGATATCAAGACCGTCATAATGTTGAATTACTTCGTATCACCTGAATTTCTGGAGAGCTCAAGTAACCGAAGAGGGTGCGTGGTACCGTACACTGTTAGAAAAAAAGGTTCCCTATAATCCTTCCTAAAAGGAGGAACGCTCTTGTAAGCTATGTTTCTTTAGAAAGGGAGAAACGTACGTGCTGAAAGCAGGGCCGCAAGGTTCCTCTGTCACCTGCATCTCATTATGGCGGCCCCGAATAAAGCAATTCGAGCTCAATAAGACTTAGCGAGGACGCTACGTTTATTGCAGAGGGCGAAAGGCGGAGCAAATAAAAGCGTAACACGAGCTTTCCGCGAACTGTATTTATTTCTGAAGCCGGCCCCCCTCCCCCCCCCCCCCCCCCCCCCCGCAGGTAAAGAAAATTGCGTTTCGAAAGCAGTCACTCAGTCTTCTCATTGTCAACCCGTACCCATTTACTTAACGCACTTTACATCTGTAGGGTTCTCGTCCGATTCCCCGGGCCCCTGTCTCCGGATGAACGTGACACAGCAACGCATAGCTCTCGGCAGAAAGGGTTTATTCCACTCACATTCTGCTGGGGGGTTTCGGGATCGGGAAAGGTGATCAAGGAAGCCTGGAGGGGGTGCGCTGCCACTGTTTGCTGCTTGCCGATCATCCCTGCGGTGCTAGTCCATACCGCATTCTGGGGACGTCGCCGTCGAGGGTCGAATCCGGGGTCTAAGTCCGGACCATGTCAGCGGGCCGTCGCCCGAGCCGACGTCGCGGTCGCCACCCCCGCGAACGTCCGTCATGGCCCGTTTCCCTCGCAAGAGTCCCTCCTCTCACCCGTCGTCCCAGCTTTCCTCGTTGTTCCCACAGTAACCGCGCACCAGACAGGCGAGAGCCTCCTGTCTCCCATCGTGGGCGGTCTCTCGCTGGAGCTCCCCATCTGGCTCTGCCGTAGCACGTGCGGGGCATCGGGCGCCGACGCTGTCCGGGAGGGGGGTCCTAAGATGTCCACCGCCGACACCGCCAATGTCTTCAAGATGGGTCCCGAGGAAGGAGGCACTCGCGAACCAAACTTCAAAGGAGCCGTCCTCGCCACGGAGGCGACCAAAAACGAGTCCTCAGGCGCCGGCGTCCGGTTGTCGACCAGAGGGGGGGGTGACCGGACCCCACACATCTTACCTTTGCTAATCCTCGAACCAAAATTCCTTCGTCAGCACCGCACATCACGGATGGAAGGTAAACCACTCGCGAAACCAAACGCCGCTCTCAAAACAGCAAATTCGAAGCAGTTTACTTCGCTCATAGACCCTTTCCGAAATTGCTCTTGGCAACACTGAGCCTCTGCCTTGACGGAACTCGAAAGTGCGGCTGGCCACTATGATTGGGCAAGGCGCTGCCATTATGTGGTATGCGCCCGCGATAGCGAGCATCACCGCCGCTGGTCCCAATTCGCTATCGTGGACCAGGAGCTTGGTTGACATTCCAAATTGATACACTACAGATAAAGTAAATGACAACTACATCGCCCACAAGACGAGCGACCAAAAGTGAAGGCGCAGTTCAAGTTTGTGACTGAAAGTTACTTGGAGGCACCTTCGCACGAAACGGCGACTTTCTTTTTGCGGATTCGTCCTTACATAGGCGATTGAGTATAGGTTTTCGCATTTTTGTTGGTGACGCTGTCCACATGGGCGATAGAGTAGCTTTTCGCTTCTTCGTTCGCGATGCGGTTTACATCGACGATCGAGTTGCTTGTCGCGCCATCGCTGCCGACATTTGCACAATCGCATCCTTTATCGCGTCTTCAGCTTCGGCGGCAGTGGCAGTTTTCTACGCGACACTCTTTTCTCTTAGGCCTTTCGACATCGTTGAAAGCAAATACTGTTAAATTTATTTTCGAGATCTCGATATTTCGCCGATTTTATGAAGTTTGAATTTCGGGAATATTTGGCGGGCACAATATTTCGCGATTTGGAGGGGTACGCTTAGTATTCTTTACCGCAGGGTAATTTATTTGCGTGATTTATTTTTCGCGATATTTCTTAAGTCCGGAAAATTCGCAAAAAGTAAGTCCTCGCGAAAATGACATCGTTTAGGTTGTACTTGGAACAACTTGTTTCCTCAAGAAGCGGCGACTATCAGCAACGTTCGAAAGGCAGCCAGCGAGACTGAACTGCTTTAGCCTAAAGCCTCGTATAAGTATTTCGAGTTATTATGTTTCCCCACTTGACGTTTTATAACGATTTCTCGGTTGCTTCGAAAAACGGATCACTCGGGAAGAAAAAAAAACGGGACACATGGAAGAACACAGTACCCGAATTTCAAAATAGCTCATACGACACGCCCGAATCCTCGGGAAGAGCTGTGTGCATGTGCTCGTCGCTATGATGTTTTTTTTTGTTTTTTTTTTCTTACTGCGCGAGCTGTCACAATGAATCCTCGTGCACGCGCACATATCCTGACTTAATTCATTTTGAGAGTAGGGAGCGCGCACTTAACAAATTGGGCTTCATATTGATGCATTGTTTTGGTGACAGCTGTATTTTTGCAGCAAAACAGTAAACTTCGTATTGTTTGGGAGGTTGTCCTTCGCGCCTTTCTGCTTGCACAGTGCCGCACAGCAATAAAAACGCATCTGGAAAGGCGCTATGCGGGAACTACAGAGCACTGGCCTCTCGACCGTATACCCCATAATGGCGGCCGCGGCCCGGCCGGAGCAGCGCACGTGACCACCCCCGGCGAGTGCGCTTGCAATCGGCGCCGCTAGATGGCGCGACATTGCTAAAAGGGTCTATTGCTGCACGGTACGGCGAAGCGTGAGGGAAGGTTAATTCGCTTGACACCAGATGGCAGGGTCAAGCAGAGCAATTGCAGGTTGCTAGACTAGGGCCGCTATGTACCGCCCAATTCATGTGCTACAAAAGATATTTTTTTTTGCTCACGCCACCGTCACACTTCGGGCCCTTCGTGCTATTTTATTACAACACATATAGATATATTGCGCATATACATTGAGCCCATACAGATACACATACAGACATCAACACAGGAGAACGCCCCGATCACCACTTCTGAGCTCCGCATTTCAGCCTTTTATTCTGGTCGTTTTCATGGTACGGATTCTCTCGGTGACCACCTAATCAACAAATATTATCCCCAGCATGCAGACTTTTTTTTCAAGGATGTCATGCCAACGAAAGTATGTTGAAAGACTCAGGGAATCACTCTCTTATTAAAAGTAAACGTTGATGCCGTAATAATTTGAAAGCTAATAAATCAAGCCGCTCCACTGCGGTTCTAAGCCACGTGGTTTCTTCTCCGCATGGCACGTCAGAGGCAGTATTTCTATCGTAGTATATTTGTTTTGTATTTGTGCGGTTCGCGTGCGGGAGAGAAATCGCTTTTCGATCAACTTGAGTGCAGTCAAAGCCGCGACGTGCGGCATGTGTTAACTGTATGGAGCCACGCAGTGGTGAGCTCGGAAAAATGCTCATCCCAGCGCGCCACTTGGAGGGCAGTTTCTCCAAGAATCGGAGTGAATTTAAACAGCAAATTAGAGGATAGCTTTTGTTTTTGTCAATTTTATTCACCATTTTTCCTTAATGCTTAAATTCTAAACTGTAAATAAGCGTACTTTTCGTTAAATTTCAATACCTTTCAGGCCTTTCCCCAGAGCGCAATCGCTCTCGGAGAGGAGACAACCGACAGTCACATAGGCCACTCTACGATATGAGCTATGGTTCAGATCAGCGTTCCAACATGATTATCCGCACGTCGATCGATTGCACCTAATCCCTTAAGTGGTCCTAAACACCGTAATGTAAAGCGGAATGCCAACCTGCGACACCCTGCCCCCTCCGATCACGGCCCGACCAGCGGCATCAATGCCGGATAGTTTAGATCATCCCATCTTGTTGTTACACCACTGATACGCGAACGCAGGGTCGCATCGGTGATAATTGCTGTATTCTGTTCAGAACGCACCACGCTGGCATCGCGATGTTGCTGCTATGTTGGCGACACGCAAAATTCCAGAATTACGTTGACTCCTGGTTGCCACTCGGCATCGCAAAACAGAACCGAACTCAGCACAGAAGGCACCCAGGCACCCGGCAGCATACCCTGCCTGTCTTGGACGCGGTTTTCGCGGTTTCCGCAACGTCGTCACCGTCCAAACGTCATTCCCGAATAGAAGGTGGCCATTTTAGCCCAGAGTACGTAGCGCAGCTGGCGCTGCTTTGGAACTACGCTTTTTCTAATGGCTTCGTTTGCTCGTTTGATAAAAGTAGTGGTAAAAACATCAATGCAACCGGAATGTTCCGCACGTTTGGGCTGGGAGACGGAATTACAGGCGAACTTCGCTGCCGCTGAAGCTTAATCAACTCAATAACATTGAATAAACAATAGGTGCGACGTACTCGAAAAACGAAACCGAAACAAGATGAGGCGGGAGGTCGGAAACTTTCTTCCCTCTGCCTGGAGAAAGAGCAAAACATCTCGTTCCTCTCTTCTCTTGTCCGCTTGGGGCGAGTCAGTAGAAGGGAGGGAAATGCGCCGTTGTTACCTTTTTCCTCTTTTTTTTTTTTTTTCGTAGAGAGTATGTTAAGAAGAAAGCTAATGACCTCGTTCCCTTTGACGAGCATGCGAAAATTAACTATTTGCAGATAATCGAGAAACTCGTTAACTCTTCAAGTGCCTTGGACGAGCTGAGCTCGTCGGCCGCTTTCTGGTTAAAAATGCCATGGACGAGCTCAGTTCGTCCAGTGGTTTTTGCGGTAGCCCTGAATACCACGGACGAGCTAGGCTCGTCTGAGTAGTTTGCGGCGCTGATCATAGATGGCAACACTTGTTTTCGTTGCCGCCTCTTTTTTTTTTTTTTTTCGCTGCTGATTTTTGCGTAATAAACTTTTGAAATTTTATCTGTTATACAAGAGGACTAAAACCCATTAATAAGAATATATGACATTTTTGAGTTGCTTTTTTTAAAACAAAAAAGTGGAACTTAACGGGTTAATAGCAGGCCGGGCTTCTTTGACGGATGCCGGCCTGAGAATACTTTCCACTGTATCTGGAATCCGTTCAGAAAACTCCCCAAGCTTCTTGTTTTCTTAGTGCTGTTGTGCAACCTGTGTGGTACAAGGGCTATGTTTGTTCAACTTCGAATGAACTGGGTGATAAAGTGATTAAATTGTTTCATATAAACTTAGAGTAATAAAAATAGTTTGATAAAGTGATATGGTCATAAAAAGTTTATAATTAAAGTAATCAAAATAAGGTAATAAACACAGAATACTGGTACATACTCTTTCCACATCTTCCCATCATCATTGTATAGATTAAAACAGTTATTATGACGTCCAACGCCCTCAACGTTTAAAAGGTGACTGCTAAACCCGATGAGGAAAGATTGCAGAACAACTTGTCGACTGCCACATTATTCTGGAACGCAGCGTTCTGTAGAATCTTCTATATTCACATATCGTACTCGTACATCTTTAGCATGTCATGGACACAAAAATGTAAAAAAATGCGAGAGAAGTGTTTTTAATGTCGCTGATAGCCTTTAGCAAACACACAAGGCCTGGCAAGACCCGAGCAAACGTATTATCGCTTTAAAGCCAATAAGACGGTTATATTAGTTAGCAAGGACACCAAGAACAAATTGCGAAGCAAATAACCTGGACGTAATAGTGCTCTTAAGCTCTCAGAGACTTATAGATAGCTGAATGTACACTTCCCGCTGTTCATGGTTTAGCGATCTAGTTCTTCCGAGTCAACACAACGTCCTGTTCTCCCGGGATCAAAAACAGGCTGGAACCAAGCGGCTCTATGGCGGTGTTCACTTTTCCTTCCGGTGCGCTGATGTCGACTCGCTGCATGAAGCGAACAAAAACGTAGAACATGTCCACGTGCGCCAGCTTCTCGCCGGGACATGTCCTGGGGCCCAGGCCAAAAGACATCAGCTGCGGCAGTACTTCCTGTTTGACCTTGCCAGTCACAGGGTCCAGGAACCGTTCCGGTCTGAAGGCCTCAGGGTCATCCCACAGGTTTGGGTCGTGGTTTATGGCGTAGATGTTGTAGAGGATGCCAGTGTCCTTGGGAATGAACTGTCCGCCTGTGGTCGTGTGTTGGTGAAAGAGCAGCTCAGAATCGGACCTTCTATGCCTTTTATTGCACAGGCACAGAAAAGCGAATTGGGGTTTCCGGCCTACGTAACTATGCATCGCAGAAAGCTCAAACTCTCTGAAAATGCGACGCCAGTGGTTGGAATAGAAGGCAGACATTTGAGGACATGATGTTACCTGTATCGAAAGGTAATTGAAAAAGACATTTTTTGTTTATGAATCGACGTCCACCTAAGCCTAATATCGTCAAAACAAGAGCTGATATTGTTAACCCCTCTGGGATTTATATCAGTGAGAAACACTTTTCAGCGAGCAAGGGTATAATGTTTTCTTTCTTGTTGACAAGTTTTTCTAACTGTAATTTATGTTACAAGCGCCCACAATTTCATTTCTCGTTTTGACGATATTATAGGCTTAGATGGACGTCGGCTCATAGAAACAAATTGTATTTTTCAATTATCTTTTGATACAGGTAACCCCATGCTCTCAAAACTCTTGCGTTCTATCTCAACCGCCAGCGCCACATTCTCACAATGTTTGAGCTTTCTGCCAATAAGTTTAACTACATGGGCTAAAAAGCACGGTTCTGTTTCCTTGTGAAGGGCCTGGGTTTAAACGGCAATGAAACTACGCACACGACGTTGGGCCAATTAATTCCTGATAGCACTTATAATTTCTATAGATCATTTTATTCTACGCGCTTCCATATTTATCTACTGGGCCGGGAAACGAGTTCTTAGGATGTGTAGCTCCCTTCTGTGGAACACATGACGCCATGCATGCCTCCACAACTCCGTGACTAAACATATTTTTGCCTGGGCTATAGACGCTGGAATGGTGTACAGAGACATGAAATTCCTCGTAGCATTAGCAACATAGTAGAATAGGCTTCGAATGATGTAATGAGTCAGTAAATAATGAAAATATTCTACACGAAGGAAACGAATACACTGAACATTCTACGCAGACCAAATCATTAGGTCCCTAGCACGCTGACATTAAAACATGCATGTGTTCTGTTCTACGTTGACGTGCGGTGTCTTACTTTGGCAGAGCGACTTTTGTATCTCCATGTGTATTTGTCCTTATCATTTATGTACTGGTTTCACGGAAAAGCCGACCCTTGTCGACAGTCTTAAGCTCTGTCTGAGTTAAGAGAGTTAAGGAAGACGCCCCAAGCCAAGTTGCGGATAAACTTGCGTCGGGGAGGTGGCGCGTCACCACTTTCATATGTCGAAGCACAGAACAACACTCACCGACTTCTGTGTCGCATGATGTGTTATGTGGGAGGCCCATTGGAGCGTTGGGGTACATGCGCAATGACTCCAAGATGCAGGCCTGTGTGTATGGAAGTTTTTCCCTGTCTTGGAGCTTGGGGCGATCTTGTCCTGTTCCAGGAGTTTCATTGATAAAGGGGTTACAACCCAACAGTTGGAAGTTAAAAGACGACTTAGAGCACGTTTATGCCTTACTCTGTATCAAAATTCTCTTTCCTGAGCCCACAGACATCATACCTTTTGTGTGACTAAAAATAGGGCCTTCTAATGCTGTATAATGCTCTAATGCATATATTTTACCCTAAGCATATATAGTTAGGACAAATAACTTAATCAACCGTTTACATTGCGCTGTTGTTGTAGAGTGGAAATAGAAAGTAAGAACAATTGATATATCCCAGGTAGCACTTGAAAAAGGGGGCCTAAGTGAGCCCCACGAGGGCAAAGTGCGTAATACCCTCGTGAGTCCCACCTTGGTGTGGCGTGGGCAGGCTCCTTTCAGGCTGCTCTTGCAATACCCTGTGAATCCCACTTCAGTTATGCGAGGGCAACTTTAGCGTAGTGGTGGGCAAAGCGAGAGCACGCCCTCATGGGCTGCCGACGCAGTGGCCCTATGGGTTCCACTACGGCAACGCGTGGGCATGCCCGAATTGGGCTGCCCATGCAATGCCCTCACGGGTCCCACCTGGGCTATACGGTGACACAGTTAGCACAAAGGTGGGTTCCACGACTAGAACGCTTTTTCGTGCCCAACTTGGGCTGCTCATGCAATGCCCCCATTGGCCCACCTCGACTTGACGGGGCAGTGTTAGCACCTCACAGGTGGGCTCCACGAGGGCGCAGCGTTGGCATGCCCAACCTAGGCTGCCCATGCAATGCCCCGGAGTTTTTCACTTCAACTATATGGCGGGAAGGGGGGGAAGGGTTTAGCACATAGATGGGCTCCACGGGAGCAAGCGTAGAACCCACCTCTCATTTGGTCCTTATTTATAACGCGCTGTTTCTACTAATATTAAATTCGGATTTGGGGGGGGGGGGGGGGCGGGCACCACTTGGACATGTCCAACTTGGACTACTCATGAAATACCCCTGTGGGTTCCACCTTGTATATTTGGCTATACGGAGTCGGAGTTTCACAAAAGTGGGGCCCCCACTGGGTCACCGCTTGGGCAAGACCGACTTGGGCTGTCCATGAGAAATCCAGTGGGTCCCATGTTGGCTACACGAGGGCAGGGTTAGTATAGATGTAGGCTCCTAGGGGCAAGCATGGGCATGCCCAACTTGGACTACCTCTGGAACTCCCGAAAAGGCACTTTCCGCTGATTTTGTACAATATTTACCGCACGTTCTACAAATCCGACTTAAAAGAGGGGCTTAATTTGATATTAAGTCACGGAGTATTGTAATTTTAAGCGTGAGAGATACATTTTTGGTTCACACAGCGTTATTACTAACTTACTGCTTAGCATGTAAGTTGAGTAGGCCGTTTTACGTTGGGTAGAAATACTTACTCAGAGGATTGGATGTAAGGGTGAATTCTAACTACGCTCGTCGAAATGTCGTTGGCGTTTTAAAATTCGGTATCTTGCCGCCTAAAGCTGGCAATGTATCCCGATTACGTGTCCAACATTATTTTATATTTAAATGGAAACATTTTAGTCTTTTATTTCGTGCACTGAAATGCTAAATTTTTTAAGATCTCGCTGTATACGTTTTATTAATTTATCGAAATGCACCAAAATTGTAATAATACTTTGAGTAGGCACACGGAGAAAGGAGGCCTGCTCAATTTGATATGCACTGCAATACCCCACTCCAAAAGAAAATGATGAAATGACCCCGAACGAAATAAGGTCCCCGGGGGGACCTCATGTGAACTGCCAACATTGGCTCATTGTGAGCACCCCCGGGGGGGGGGGGGGGGGGGAGGGTCATGTGGGCTGCCCACCTATAATCCCTTTCCCTTTAAGTGTGAGCGTAGCAGAAACTACAAGAGCAAACTCCGGGCTTTGAGCGTCCCTGCCAAGCACGCGCGCTCGTGAAGTGTGCAGCACTGTTTAGGGTCACATGTTCGCTCTTGTAGCATCGTCTGCGCCTGGACTTATGCTGAAATGAAGGATAGGCTCCCTGTTGGCCTTGCGAGAAGCGCCCTTGTCGGCTGCCAAACTAACCCTTTGGGGGTCCCACAAGGCTGCCCGGTTGGGACAGCTCGCATGGGCTGCCCAAGCGGGCTTCACTTGGCCCAACTTGCAAAACCGACGTAGGACCCACGTCAGCCCCCTTTTACGCGAAGTTTGTAGCACTATACTTAAAGGGGCGATGCAATAATGTTTGCACTCTGCGCAAATACCCCTTTGAACGAATCCCTGACGTTATTGACCTGGGAAACACCGGTTCGTTTTTCACCACAGGCAAATAAAAAAAAAAAAACAGAAAAAAAATTAAAGAAAAACGAGCAGAGTTCACCCCCTCAACTCGCAGCCAGAGCAAGTGGTCACGTGATCTGGAGCAGATTATATGCCCCCAAAGTTAATCATAGCCACGCGCTGGGTTTCGCAAGGCACAGGTCACTCGCCGAGTTCCAGACATTGATATGGGTCGGCTATCGCGTCGTTATTGTAGCCATCGGACACGGGCCACTACCCGAATGCTCCTCGAGCTTTCGATAATCACGAGCCCAACTCGAGTGCCCACGCAATGCTCGGCACCAATCTATGAGCCGCATTCAAGTATTGTCACTGGGCGGTACTGGGACGCCAAGCTACGTCATCAAGTTTCGCGAAGGAGAGATTGAATGAAAACGTTTGCTTTTGTCCTTGCGCGTTGCGCGCGAGTATCCTTGAGTCACACTAGTGCCAGTAAGCTCGTGTAAAGTGAAAGACATTCCAATTGAATATCGTTGCACCGCACTTTTAATCGAGGAATACATGCAGTGCGCTTAAACAGTCACAAATAATAATGAAAACACTCTAAGTAAATTAAAAAATCTGAAGATGAAGTTGTCAAACGTTGCGGACCTCAAGCTACGAGTGTAAAATACTATTAAAAAATTAATCACCAAACCACACTAATTATTTTTTTTAATATTATCCCCAGCTAACATATACAAACAAGAAATGTATTGCACATCGTCATGCCATGACAAAGCTGTTAGACTCCAGATAACAAAATTCTTACCATCGCTACTATATCATTGAGTAGCCTTCTTTACTCATTGGCTAGAGATTCATAAAGTAACCAAGTGGGCGAGAAATCCCGTCCTTGTACATGAGTCGAAACACAAACAAAGCCGTTGCGTGCCCGTGACGTCGATCCCTCTTCTCTGCACTTGCCTCGCGACCCATATAGTCCCGGCGCAAGTGGTGCCAGGGCGGAACGATTGACGTGACGGGCATGCAACGCCGGCTGAGCTTCGCTCTTAAGCCGAGTACAAGGTTCATATTTCATACCACGTAGCGCCGACCTCAAATTTTTTCATCAAACGCGTCAATTTACCAACTATAAAATTTCCTAAAAATAGAACGTTAAAAGTGAATTAAAGAGATTGAGCAAATTACCTAACAACATAAACCCTTAGCCGCGGCTTGCTAGGGGCCTTCAATTCTCCCAACGAAGCCTCAGGGCTAAGGAAACTCTAACGAAAATCCTATAAGATGTTCTTATTAAAAATAAATGCTGGTCGCTGTAAGCAAAAATGACCCTCTTTACTAGGAGGCAGAGGTTCTGCAGTTAATACTGGTCCCCATTAGGATGTCTGTGGAAAGAGAAATATTTTTCAGTATTAAAAAAATAGATTGTTAGAGGCGCCGGGCTATGCGAGCCGACCGGCACATTACGCGGGACGAGCGCAGGAGGCTCAGGCCAGCCAGAGCTAGAGCGGGATGCTTCTTCGTCAACTCGAGCGCACCAACGGTCACTTCACCAGCTTGTCATGTCTTTGCCTCGAGTGCCTACAGAGGACCGCAATAAACGTGCTGAGAATATATATGAAGCACCGAAAAGAAGAAGGGCCAAGACAGAATAAAACAAAACAAGGTGCTCGAAAAAAAAAAGAAAACACCTGTAATAGAAGAGACCCAATAAGCCTGATTGCCATCAGCATGTACGTGCAAAGCTTGTTTTGTTTCTTTATAATCAAGCTTTTTTATAGACTGCGATTGGTATAATGAAACTTTTTTTTTATACGGCGATTGGTGCCTCATTTATGCAATTTACTTTGTCTCCAATTATGTATCTCTCATAAATTTCTTTTTTTTTTCTGGAAGATGACTAGGACTTTGATGTCATGCAGCACAAGCTGTTTTCGGCTCTTTTTACTGCTTAAAGTAGGAACCAACTAGCCCAATTACCCATTACGCTTCTAAAGATCTTCGCAGAGTAATATTGTCACGATTGAAAAATGATGAGGCGATGATAACTGAAGAAACTAAACGTTTATTGGGGTGAACTTGTGTCCAAAACAAAAAGAAAACAGAAGAAAACTGCACAGCGTCACGGGCGTCGGATGTCGGCGAAACCGCAGGATCGAGCGCTGGGGCGAGACTGAAACGGCTCTCCACAAGAGGCCCCTTTTGTACACGCGTGGGCTTCCGGAACATTCGGCGTAGAAGGTTCGGTGCGTAGAAAATTCTAACCTTGAATCAGCAAGACGGTTCTCGAATTTACCAGAAATATCATATTACAGAGTCAACAAGAATGGGTAGCCGCGGCATCGAATCAAACGCTGGCCTTCTGCGCGGAAGGCAAGCGCGATAACCGTTAGGCCACGGGTGCGCTGCCTACTTGACCAGCTGCGCGCGCGGCAATATGCCATCCTGTGTTGGCAAGCCGGTTCAAGAAAACAAAAAAGATAGACAAAAACAAAATACATTACCTAGGTTGTTTTCTATTTCCTTCTTCATCTTTTCCTGTATCTCTGGCTTCCTCGTCATGGTCAGACATAGCCACTCTAGTTGCGCCATCGAAGTTCCCGTACCAGCTGGCGAAAAAGAAATGACAAGGATTGTCTGTAGAACCACACCGACATTCTTTAGAAGTGATAAAAACTTGTCAGACCAGTCTCATCATAATGCAATCAGCGGTGAAGACAAAGTACTTGCTCTGGCGGTGTTTGTAGCCATTATTTTTTGTCTAATAGAAGAGCTATGGTGAGCATCATCAAATAGACTGACTGGTGAAGGCAGGTGAGGTCTCCTACTTCTCACGTCAAAACATTCAAAACCTCATGTCAAACGTTCATGTCGAACCCTGTCATATGCTTCCAAATGCTCCGTATATCATTATTCAAAAGGGTGCCTCACGCCAAGGTTAGTTTGCGCACAATGTTAAAAATAAAAAATGAAAAAAAAATATCTGATGTAATTTTGCGCATAAGGTTTTTTTTTTTACACTCACCACCCCAGATGTCCGTTAGTATATTAACCATATTAGCTTCAGTTAGATATTGGGCGTCATTCTTTTCCTGCTCAATGGCTTCTTCTCTTGCTGCCAACATAGAGTGAGTGAAGTTGTCGATTTTGCCTGAGGAAAGAAAACGTTATAATTTGTTACTTTTTCAAGGAACAAGGGAGCCGTCTCCACTCAATACCACCAAGGGGAGTCATCTTTAGTGGGTATCCGACTGGCCCCAAGCGACACAGCTCTAGGAGATACTATAGGCTCTTTCTACTGAGACTCTGCAATACCGGTTGGCGGCGACGCTGACGTGAATTAGGTTGCGCTTCGTGGGCTCGCAAGTGACAACGTTTTGGCCAGAGGACGCTGGCCAAAACGTTCTTTGTATGTTCCCGTCGTAGTGTCCGGCTCTGGAGCCGGACGCTATGACGGAAACATAAAAAGAAAACTTAACAAAAATCAAACCGCGGCTCTAACACGGACAAAAATAAGACGATAAAAGCTCGAGCCAGGAGACGCCGTTACATGCGTTCCAAAGCACAAAAAAAAGAAAGAAAGAAATTAAGGCGTCATAGCATGATGGTGTGACGTCACAACCCATGCACTCAGGATACGTACCCTAGTGGTGGTTCCACGAAAAGAGCTCTTTCGATTGCTGTTCGGCGTGGAATCTAGCCGAATTCGCACACGTAAAGGTGTTTCCCGTTCGTCAGCAATTCAAAGAACGAAAACATCTCAACGTTAAGGTCGTCATACAAAGTCACTCCGGTGCCTAATCAGGTGGGCTCCTAATACTCACTGGGGATGTTCTGAGTAAAGACTTTGCCCCCAACAACGTCCATTTAAATCACGAGAACTTCAGCTCTGCATACAAAAATTATGATTCCTATAGGTGTCTACTCATTCATAACTTCTGACGCTGTTATGAAATCTGTAATTTGCTCGAGACTCCCAAAATTGAATATCAACTTACTCGTTAGGAGCATGCGAAATGCACGAGTACGCCGGTAGTTTCAGTACAAGCTCTTACTTGCGCACTTCGTGATTTACAGTTTAAACAAACCTATTATCACAAGCGCGATCTCAAAATCCTAGCGAGCGTATGTTTGAAGATCCGGAAAGTGAGGTGAGCTTGCGCCATACGCAGGGCGTCCATTCTCGATAGCGCCGAATGTTTGCCGAAGAAAATCCCCGAAATCCCGTCGTGGTGTTCTCGCGATTCGACTTCAGGTCTGCTTAGTGTAGAGCAAGCGCGCCACCTATTCACATTTCCAAAAAAAAAAAACGCTCCTAGGCCGCCGCCATGTTGCTGATGCTGATGCGGCGGGTGCGACTCTCGCGCCCCCTATCAGCTAAAAATTTTCTGACACTCTCTTGGACTGTGGAAGCCCGCTCAGTGCGATTTTCTACCTATGTGTTGCGGTTTTCAATCGACTTTTCTGGCCACTCTTGAAAGTTGCCACTTAATTTTTCTGAAGCATGCTTCGTATACCCTTTCTGTGTTATCTTCCACTGTGAGAAATAAGACTGGTAAGTGCCCGCCATTCAAGCCTTTCTGCTCGACAATCACGGGAAACGAAGGAGCGGAAGGACGTCGAACGGTCCTCGACGCGATTTCGCGAATAAAAACTGTCCCCCCCCCCCCCCCCCCAGGAATAATCCGCGTAGAGTCCTTCTTAGTCATATAGCCGAAAATTGCTGTTCGGGTTGGATCAGTCGGGCCCGTTCCTTTGCCTTGGTGCTGGTGTGCAAAAAGGAAGCTCTCGTCAAGACGTTCCCGAAAACGAAGTCATCTTGGATTCCGTCCGACCGTAAAGATGTGAGTGTCGTCGACTGTGACTGTGTTATTTAAGATATTTCTCAAATAAATAATTTTTAGATAACGCTGTATTGTGTAGTACGTACAATATATTGTTCAAATGTTAATGATCGCTAAATTGTACAACCGTGTACTGTCCACCGGTAAACACGTTATTTATAAGCGTGAAAAATGCGAGCCTTTCGGATATCTTCTGTTGTTAATGATTTTCGGCAGCTAAGCGCTTTGTCGTTTGACACGCGCCGCCGTCAAAACTTATCTTAAAAAAAAACAACCGACAAGTAACATTCCAGTCGCATTCGTTCTGTCGCGCGCGTACCCCACAAAAATAGTTTACAGTTTCTTTCTCTTTTCTTTTGTTATTTTTTTCAAATGTGGTACAATGCTTTCTCAATGTGCTTGGGAAAATAATACACCATGACACACAAAACAAAGCGGGGAAAGACGAGCATTGAGTCGCCAGCAGTGTTTCAAATGGCGCCTACGCAGGCTGCGCCTATCGAAATCACAGTCCACTCGGTTAGGGTTAAGAACTATACGCACATCAGCGTTTGAGCGCGGTGCGTTCCGTAGCGGCAAGCGGACGCGTTGCGTTGCGAAGGGCGCTTGCACCAAGCTTGTACATACATTTGCGCTGACACGCAGTCAACCGCAGTCAAGAGCCAATAAGAACGCGCTATGGTCGCTAGCGGCTCACCAATAGTAAGCGAAATCCACGGCAACATGGCGGCGCCCAGCGACAGCGCCGAAGTGTTCGATCTTGGGACAATCCCGCTGGCTTCCCCGACATTTTGTCGAACTTGAACATCGCAGCCTTGAGAAAACCAGTCCCCACCGCTCCCCAAAACGAAAAAGCAAGCACTGCGAGCGGAACCGGATACGTCTCGCCGAGTCGGCCGAGTAGCGCGAGTGAACACGTCACCCTCCTCTCCTCTCTCGGCTTCTGATTGGTCGAACGCACCGCAACGCTTCGGAAAGTTGAGCGAGTCTCTACTCGCTTGCGTCGCGCTACCGAGCCTTGCGGGAAGGCGCGCGTCGTACCGCAAGCAACCGCGCCTGGCCGCAAGGACTCCGCAACGCACTCAAACGCGTTCAAATGCGAATGTGCGTATGGACCTTTAGGAGGAACGCCGGTGAGAGCCTAGCCTCAAACACAGTGACTGGGCTCGAAAATGGTTCGCTGCCCCTGGGGTCGAGTGTTTCTTGGAAACGTGCATAGAGCTACGCTAGCTGCTCGTGATAAACCACGAGTGTTGAGCACAGCTGCGCGCGCGAGTCTCGCATACAGCGCCCCGCTAGATGACCCCAGTTGTGGTGACGTCGCATCGTGCCGTGCATGTTCCACGCTGCGTCTGTACGCTGCGTCCGTTAGACGAATTTTGCCTATCAAATAAAACGAATGTGTCCACTCTCTGTGCAGAATCTGGCGATGCGTCGTCAACGCAAGGTGCCGACCATTGCGGCATAAGAAGGGGTGCGCATCATCTCAAGCTCATCGTAGGGTCATCGTAGGTTTACTGCTAGATAGATAAAGCCGGAGGCGCACCTTTCATACACCGTACAAGAGACAGTTTGCAGGCACTCTCTGGGGCGTGTTTGTTCCTTGTGTGCCTGTCACGCCTCATTGGTCACACAAAAACTGTCTGCTGACATGTCTGGAGACATCATGTCTGCAGCCACACAGTGTGTTTTGTATGATGTGCGAGCAGTGTTATTACGGGTTAAGGGTTACATTGTGGTCTGATAACTTTTCGCAGCTATTACGGTGCAATTGTATACTGTGGATACAGAAAGTACATAGTAACTTTTTTAAAGGTACTAGACGGGCATGCTAGCCGTCAACTTTACCCGTACGGCGGCATCCCGAGTCTTAGTATCATACGGCGCCAAACTAAGAGAGCTGGAAAAAAGGAACGCGAACTGACCGGAA